>JAQGBX010001971.1:0-22210 GCA_034698745.1 Megaphyllum sjaelandicum | reverse complement strand
AAACAAACAAAAAAAAAAAAAAAAAAAAAAAAAAAACAGCAACAAAAACTAAAATAGAAAAAAAAAAACTTTCACCGAAACCCCAGAATTTCAGCAAAGAGTCGAAGAAATGCAGAACAATTACAAAATCGAGCGCAAAACAATTTCTTACACCGAGTTTAGCTCGAGAGATATAATTAAGACATTTTCCAGAAATGGCTGTCAGCTAGCGCAAACTGTTGCAAATCAAGTAACTTTCGGAAATGGCACTAAAATTGTTTTCGCTTCGAGACGCGGATAATAGGTGCACAAATCTGTGCCATCAGAGATAAGTCCTGCATGGCCAGAAGCCAAATAACCTGTTCTCAAGAAGACAACACCTAGGCCGAGGAGGACTGGACATCGCTAAGAAAACTGGAGAGCCAAAAACATGTGGTCAGAACATTTTGGGTGTAAACTTCCCGTTACGCAACGAACGGAGGAAAAAAGCACCTCGCCATCAACTGGAGCAGTAATCAAATCCGTTGCCCAAAATCTGCAAAACTTGTACTGGGATCTCCAGGGCGTGGCCCAGAGGGTTGCATATAAAAGACAAGCAGAGACAGACAGAGTTAAGTCAGTTTCAACTTCTCCGACCAGAACAGCATCAGTTCTCCAAAGAGTTGAGAGAGTCTTTCTGAGCAAGCGGCAACCATGGCACGTTTGGTAAGTTGAAAAATTCAATGCTCTGGCGTATGCAAAGGAGGTTTCAAGATGTGCAATTCGGGAAATTTCTCTAAAATGTCGCCTTCATTTCAATCCGATAATTTTTATTGTCAAGTATGGCTGCTTATAAAATGTGCCACTCAATGGTAAAATGGTTTCATTGAAACACCACTGTCCCATCTTCAGAAGCAATGCTGGTGGCGCTTGAAGGGGACTTTGGAGATGTGCATTTCGGGAAATTTCTCTAAAAATTCACTTTCTTTTTAATGTCGCGTTCTTTTCAAACCGATAATTTTGATATCAATGTATGGTCGTTTTTAAAAATGTGCCACTCAATGGTGAAAAAGTTTCATTAAAACACCACTGTCCTATCTCCAGAAGCAATGTTCGTGCCGTTTGCAAGGAAGGTTTCGAGATGTCCATTTCGGAAAATTTCTCTAAAATGTTACCTTCCATTTCTTTCAAATTCAACTTTCTTTTAAATTCGATATTTTTTATTATAAATGTAGGATTGTTTATAAAATTTGCAACTCTTTGGTCAAAATGTTTCATTAAAACACCATTGTCCCATCTCCAGAAACTATATTCGCGTGGCGTTTGAAAGATAGGTTTGGAGATTTGCATTTCGGAAAATTTATCTAAAAATTCGGTTTCTTTTTAATGTCGCTTTATTTTCAATCCGTTAATTTTGATTGTCAATTAGTGGTTGTTTTATTGAAAATTTGCAACCCTATGTTTATTGCAGTGATACAAATGTTTCATTAAAACTCCACTGTTTCATCTCCAGCAGCATTGTTCGTGGCGTTTAAAAGGGAGGTTTGAGGAAGGGCATTTCGGGATATTTCTCCAAACTTTCGCTTTCCTTCCAATGTCTCTTTTATTTCAATCCACTAATTTGGATTGCTAATTTATTATTGTTTGTGGAGACAATGTGGAAAAAATGGTTTGGTATGACACATCACTGTCAAATCTCCAGATGCAAATTTCAATGGAATTCCTGGCAATTCCAAGGGCAGGACAAATCCAAACAAATTAGCCAGGATGATTTTATAAAATTCCAAATGGATTTTTCAAATGAAACTGACATATCCGATTAAGTTTTTAAGGTTTCTAAATAGAATTGATTTGAAACACCTAAATATACTTAAAATATTGGAGAGAACAGAAAACATCGATATATTTTCGTAATATTTCATTTTTAGGGCACATTAGTAGTTTTTTGTGCCTAGCAACGCATAGGAGTATTCTCATCACGAACATTGTCACATTAATCATCTTTTCGGAAATGCAAAATCAGGAAACAAAGCATGAAATAGATTAAAAAATACGCATGATTAGCCATCTTGACGGATTATGATAATAGCATGCAAAGCCATTTCTCAAATTTATACAAATTCTCTCATTCATATCGCGTTTGCATGCCATTCCATCTACTTTTTTTTTATTCCATTTAGTGGGTCAATAGTTCCAAGATAAATTCCACTAATCGTGTCAGCGAAGTGTAGAATTTTGCGGAAAAAAGATTACATTAATATAATTTTCAATTATATAATGTTACATTTTGGCTAAAGTCATATCAATTAGCCATTAAAGCAATGTGCTTAAAACTTTACTACTCCAGAAGATGGTTGATTAGCAATAAGTGGTCAAAATGTTCACTTTGACCATTAAAGTGGCTACAAGGGGTTACATCAAAGAATGTAATAACTCAAATATAATATAATAAACAACCATTCTCTGGTTAAGAATTACATCAGAAATTCCAAGTAGACAACATTCATAAATTAACGATACAATATCTAATTTTTGTATCAGAACTCTGTTAAAATAAGAGGAATTTCGATGAGTTTAACTAAAATATGGCACCTTCACATTTGAATAGAAAATGCCACAATAACATTTTGCAAATTTCAACATTTTAAGAAGATTTTCAAAAGAAACCAACATTTAATCAGCGATGAAAAGACTAAAAAACTATAAGACTGATTGTTACACTGATTTTTTCTGATGAAAGTTTAACCAATTTAAAATGTGATCAGATTTCATTTGGGGTACTCAGACAGAATACTCGCAGATCCTAATTGGCAGTCGCGAAGTCACGTGTGTAAAAAAGGAAGGCAATGTGGCTCATCAAAGAATGTATTTTTAAACACCGATTTTAAGTTTTTAATTTGATCACCAGTCCCAGGAGCTTGTCTTGTTACGCTTTTGGACTTTCTATTAATAATTCCTTGGACATCTCAGCAACATGTTCGCTTAATTCCATCAAATTTGTTACTTCGAAATACCGTAATTGAATTTAATTCATAGCCCGTTTTGAACACGTTGACGACACGACCACCAAAGAGCGATTTGAAAAACTTGTCTGAGTACGCTTATTGACTAATTTTTCTAGAATTCAATGGATACTTCAGATAAATGTTAACTTAATTCCCTCAAACATGTTATTCGAAAATGCTGTAATAAAACTTTATAGTCCGGCCTTTGGGTCATGGCATATAGAGCCATCATCAAGCAACAACCTCTTACAGAGTCTTAACAAATCTCTTGTTTCTTTCAGCTATTGTCAGCGTGCGCACTTTCGGTAATAGTCATAGCAGTAGTCTATGCCGAAGAAAGCAAAACGAAAGTTGCTACCAGAAGATCTGGCTATGGCGGCATGAGCTATGGCGGCTATGATGACGGAGGCTACGGTGGCTATGGCGGTGACGGCTATGGTGGTGGAGGCTATGGCGGTGGATACGACATGGGCTATGGTGGATATGGAGGAATGGGCTACGGTGGTGGCGACAGTTACGGAGGAGGCTATGGAGACATGGGCGGTTATGGCGGTGGCGGCTATGGAGGTGGAGGCTATGGCGGTGGTGGCGATAGCGACAACGGAAGTGGAGGAGACGATGACGACGACGACGATGATGATGATGATGATGACGACGACGATGACAAGGGCAAGGGTGGCAAAGGCAAGGGTAAAGGAAAGGGAGGCAAAGGCTACAAGGGCAAAGGCAAGGGCAAAGGAAAGGGAGGCAAAGGCAAGGGAAAAGGTAAAGGAAAAGGAAGCTCGAAAGGAAAAGGCAAAGGCTACGGCGGTGGCGATAGCGGCAGTAGCGAAGAGAGCGGTAGCAGTGAAGGAGGCGATGGAGGCTATGGTGGCGGCTATGGTGGTGACTATGGCGGCGGCTATGGTGGTGATTATGGAGGACAAGGAGGATATGGTGGTGGTTATGGAGGACAAGGAGGATATGGAGGTGGCTACAGCGGTGACTATGGTGGCGGATACGGAGGAGGCTACGGCGGTGACTATGGCGGCGGATACGGAGGAGGAGGCTACGGAGGTGGAAAAGGAGGCTATGGAGGTGGAAAAGGAGGCTATGGTGGTGGAGGCTATGGAGGCGGCAAGGGAGGCTATGGTGGAGGAAGCTATGGAGGCGGTGGCTATGGAGGTGGAAAAGGAGGCTATGGCGGAGGAGGCTATGGTGGTGGAGGCTATGGAGGCGGCAAGGGAGGCTATGGCGGAGGAAGCTATGGAGGTGGAAGCTACGGCAGTGGCGAAAGCTACGGAGGTGGCAAAGGAGGCTATGGCGGAGGAGGTTACGGAGGAAAGGGTGGCTATGGCGGAGGAGGCTATGGCGGTGGTTACTCAGTTTCTTATGGCGGTAAAGGTTACGGCTATTGAGATCATAGCAAGAAATTCAAGCACATTGCTTAAAACATGTCTTGTTGCCATAGCATCTGCTGCGTGTTAATGTGATAACTTATTTTGAATGCACGCGTTCATTGCATAAGCCGAGAAATTTCATTGTTGTGTACATTTTTTTTCATACAAAAGCTCACTTTTTCATTTATCAATAAATCATTATTTTTCTGCAAATGACTACGTTGAATCATTATAACGACTGCTGCAGCTTGACACACTCATTTACAAGAGAGAAAAAAATCCGAAAGAACTTGGAAATACATACTGTACGAGTAAAAAGTTAATTGCTTAGTACCAAATGTATGGAAAGTATTTTTTTATAAGTCGCGCATAAATACTGCATTATTTCGCTAACGAACCCGGATTTAGCCATGCTTGAATGCGATAAATAAAATTAAATACAAAAATAAACGTTCAGTATAATCGCAACATACAAGTTGCCAAACCTCATAGGAAGTCCGTCCTCTTGTAGTCGATTCCCAAGAAAAAATTTCGAAAAGATTTATGAGCAAAAAAAAAAGTAATATTTTTGCTAATTTCTTTTTTCTTTAGATAAGGAAAAGAAATAACTAAGAAATAGTTGTCAAATTTTTTAAATTATCCTCCGGTTAATTTAAATTACAAACTACTTTTCTGTTACAAACTTTATACTAATAAGTACAACTTGAACTCAAAAATAAGTTCACATTCGAATAAAATTGAGGCGTAAGATATCTGAAAATGTGGAATAACTATGCATTATTATGTCCCTTCGCCATCTTTAAATTATAGAATCTGATCAGAAATATTTCATTTTATAAAAAACTATCTTCAAAAATCTTCCATTGAGAAGGATCTCTAGAAATCCATCAATGTCAATTAATAACATTAGAGGAAAGTTAAGTATGAAAATAATCCGACCTAATACATATAACCAATTCAAAAAAAATTTCCCAGCACATTTGTATTCATAAACTTTTCTTTCTTACACTATCATAATCGAATTACTAAATAATTGCACAGTTAAATATAATTGCATGTGAAGTACATGTGTATATTCACTGTATACTGTACTGTATATACAGTGTACTACTATTATGTTACATTTATTTCCTAATATTAATTAAGCTACTAATTGTTATTTTGTTGTTCTTGCTGATATAAAGATATCGTAGGAAACTGGTTTTTTTACTGCTGGCATTTACTTCCTCAACAACTAACGCATGCCAGGGGGCAGTTGTAAAACCAAAGTTGTAGTGTACAGTACAGCAGATAGCACAGTGAAGATTTTTTTTTAAAAACATGCTGTAAGGTGATGAAAATACATATTTCATCACTAGAAATGAGAATCTTTCTAATTTTTCTTTCTACAAGCTGGAGCACCCAGAATTCCAGAGTTGGTCTCATTTTTTTACAGTTTCAGGTTGCTTAACCGCCCTCCTAAATACAAATTAAAAAACATCCTTAATGGTCTCCCAAATAGTAAGAAAATGATTTGGCAGATCCATAAAAGAGGTCACCTGAGATCAGTAAATTGCTTATAGATTGTTTCGACAATGTCAAATTTAAGTAAATGTACAGGTCATTAGAATTATACTGCACTTTTGCAGTTATACTTTACAATACTGTTATACCCAAGGTATAACTTGGACAACAGGGTTAAAAGTTTCATATCGCGTTTTATGAGAGTTAATTGCAAGAGTGGGTCAAGAATTATCTGAGTACAATAATTAGCCTACAATTAAATTTCCAGCTAATTAATACAAGTTTTAATAAATTTCACGGATTTCATTTTTTAAATACGTGATTAAAAAGCAATCTTCAAAACTTGAGAATTTTAAACTACTTAATTCTTTGTGACGTACGGCAAACTATTATGCACTTCACAGCTATTTTACATTAAACTATCTCCATGCTTCAGGAAACATTTATACTCCAAAATAATATGAACTTCACAGCTACATGTATGTTGCATTATACTATTCCCATACTCCAGGAAACATATCAAAGAAGATTACAGAGAGTGATGCTTCTTTTTAAAATTGAAAAAAAAATGCATAATTTTTAAATGTGTGAAATAACTAGATTTAGAAACAAATTAACCATGATTCATATTATTTGACTACGATTTTGATTATGTGTAAAGTGGACGAAAATCAATGAAAAACGATCTGAAATTTTAATTTAAATATTTATATATTCAAAAATGTATGATTTGTTAATCACTTTAGCTGTACAAAAAAGGGAAATAAAATACATTGCTATAATATTATAATTATAATTTTGAAAAAATTCATTGCAAAATGTGCTACCAGATTACGAGTTATTTTGAACTGAAATCCATGCAATACAGAGTAAAATCTACAATAATGGGGAAATTAACATTTTTTAGCAAAATTGAACTTTATTCACAATGCATTCATTCTGGAATTTATTTTAAGAAATTAGACAAATAAATAAAATAAAAAAGTTAGGCGAATTTTAGAAATCAATTATTTCAACAGATGCTTTCACTTGGTATCATATGGTACTTCAACGTATAATTTCTGACTTCTTTGAACGTAATGCATGATTTTCGCAAACTAAAATGTTCAAATTTCCAATGTTTCAGGAATGGGGTCAATTAAATTAATCTAGAATTACGTCGTTTACTGGGTAGTATTTTTTAAGTTGAGGAAGCACGACTTTTAACAAGGAGCACATGATAAATACAATATTACATTTAATTGTGTCATAAAAATGTCAATAACTAATACCAGCTAAACAGAGCGTAAATTGTAACTTTTTTAACTTTAAAATGGGATGGCACGTGCATATACTTTCACTGCATACAAATATGTACTATTTCTCATTTTATCACATTTTGCTTTAAAGCTTATATAAAAACAAAACAATTTTTAGATGTTTGAATACAACATGAAAATACTTAAAGAAACGAAAGTATTCTTTAAATCAAGTTTTTATGCTCTAATTTGCATATGGCTTGTTGCGAGTTCAGCTTGTTGCATGTTCAGCAAACACAAATAACCTAAATACATGTAAATGTGGGTTGTCAATGGCATCAATTATCTAGAGCATTTTTTTTATTTATTTATGAGACTATGGCCCCATAAATAATTTTAAAAGGTTTACATTTTTAAACCCAAATATAACGAAAAGAGCAAATATAAGGTTAAAAAAATCATAAAATACATTTTACTATATTAAAAACATATGTTTATTTAAATGCATCGTAAAGAGATTAAATTCGAAAAAAGCATGCATGTTAAAGGATGCGTTTCCAAATGAACTTGTAAATAACCATACTGTATTTTCACGAAAATGTAATTGGAAACGTAAATTCTGAATTACTTTTGAAAATGTACTTTTTAATCATGCCTGAATGCAATTCGCAAAATGCACTTAACAAAAGTTCTACTGCACTTACATTTCGGATACAAGTTCTCAACTGTACGCACTGTATATTTGTAAATTAATTTTTTGATAATAATATAGGTTGATAGCAATATATACAGTATCAGGTAGTACATTTGCAAACGGCTGATAAAAACTAATCAAGTTAATTGAGAAAAAACAATCTTTTGTGAATGATGTCTTGAAGAAGATGTCCCTGTATAAGGGACGATGTTTAATTCCATTAATGCAAAGAAGGGTGCCATTTCTTGATTGGAAAAAAAACATTTCCGGATTATTACGAGCTTCCAGCATTCTTGACAGTATTCTTACAATAACGTGAATCGTTGCCAGAATCCACTCAGATATGGCAAAGGTCTCGTAATGGTCAGGAGATATTTTTTCCGGTCAAGAAATGACCCTATTCTTGCATCAATGGAATTACACGTAGTTCCATATACAGCGACACTCTTCAAGACAGTATATGTCAAGGATCGTCAATGATCCATAAGGCCAAAACCTTATTCCAGGAAAATCGCATGCTGAATAGTATTAGAGTGACCAGCACCATATCCTGACCATAACCCCATTTTGAAATAAAGGGGATTTGTGAATCAAACAATTGGCCAGTACAACTGAACCAATTTTTTGGAAAAAATTGTAAAAACCTGGAAAAAGATCCCACAGTAAAAATACTCTAAGGAATTTAATTGAATCAATAACCTCATTGAGCATTGCTGTGCTTAAAAACAATAGTTTTGTTACCAAAAACCGTATCTACTTGGTTATTGAAATCTCAGTTGCACTTGTTTTGTCCAGTTGAAAAACTATGTCCTTCAGTTTTTCTACTATTTTTAAATAAATATTTATTAATTTCCATACTTTTTTCTTTATTATTAAATTTAGGAAATCAATAAGCATCTCTCCATTTAGTTTTTTTTTTCTTTGGGTTAATTCACAAAAAAAGTTTCTTAAGTTGCTTAGTTTTTTTCAACCAACTGAAAATATATTGGAATTCTTTTTCTGAGCCTCATTGCCCAAAATAATGGAAAATACTTCATTGATTTTCATATTGGTTTTAAGAATGCAATAAAACAGCTTCGGGAACCAGTAACAAATAAAATAGTGGTAAGGTCCTAAATGCGCGTCCTCTGGTGGAATAGAATGCTGGCAACATGCGAATATAAGTAAGATGGCAAACACTTTATAACAAATCCTTAAATTGCAAACTTTTATGAACCAACATTGAACTGTTTGTCTATATCTATGTTACATCTGTTGGTTAGTCAAATATCGGTTAAAGTTCCTTAAAATTATATTCGAAATCTGCATGTTTGAAGTCTCAATATAAATTTCTAATGCAAAACTAATGTGCATGGACTTCACAAAATTTTTATTTTAATTAATCAGAAAATTTCGAGTTCTCATCCTTAATGAGCTACATTTTTTAGCTGTTGAGTTTTTGTAAAAATTGGGCTCTCTAGTAAAAATGGCTGAAGCGCGCTCTCTGGTGGGAAATGTTGCATGCAACGTATCAACTGATTAATGCTCAAGTAAGATAGGAAACAAATAACTTAAAAATCCCTTAAATTGTCTATCTTTATGAAAGATTCGTTGGCCAGGAAGGAATTCGTTGCTTAGCTATGAAAAATGTAAAATTATGCTTTCCTTGAAAAGGCAATAAATAAACACACGTTTCGTATTTTTTAATTATTGTTTTAATAAGGAGAACACGTGTGAAGCTATTTAAATGCTGGGAAAATATAGTGCAAAACTCCCTTTCTCCTTCATAAAATTAACTAGAGCGCTGCCGAATTCCCTAATAAAGATAATCAGCTAGAATCATTAAACAGCACCATACTTTGTTTTATCATTATCTTTATGCGACAATTTGCTAATTAAAAGCATGGATTTGGCTATTGTTTCTAACGGAATAACGAAGTACTTATTTTTGACATTTTCTTACTCGGTGGGAATAAAATAGCAATTTTTTTTATTTTTTATTTTACAAAAAATTGTGAAAAATGAGGTTAGTTCTATCGATTTGTAATATTAATCCTGTCCACGACAAAAATGTTTTGCATTTTTACTTTAGATAATATCTGAAGGCATGTGATAAAAGATATCGAATTCAAAACTCCCAAAATTTATTTTTGGAATAAAAAGATATTTCGAATAATTGGGTGTTGTTTGTAAAGTTTTTTACACCAGGCGGCGGTGTGTTTTGTCGGACAAAAGAGCTGTTTAAAAACATTTCAATACAATGCTGCCAATTAGTAAACAAATATTATGAATGCTCCATGGCATTTAGTTTAAAAATAAAACAAATACTTAATTGTTAAGACCAAATAATTAAATGAGTAATAATACCATAAATGATAGCTTTTGTTTACGTTTTTTTACAAAATGCTCTATTCTGTTGCTATTTAGATATTTGGGAGTAAGGTCAAACATGGGAAAGTTTTTCGGAACATACATTTTAAGGGTTTTGGGAACTTGTATTGTTATATTTATATGATAGAAATTCCACTGACATATTTGCTGTTTCATTCGCCGAAAAAAAACTAAAATTAAGCTTTCACTTTATATAGGCCTACTTTTTATTGTGAAAATATCAAATATTAAAAATATTAAAAATATCAAAAAATTAGTTTTAAGTTCAGCAAAACAATACATAAAAATATTACAAAATCAGGTTAATTCTATATTTTTTTGATAATTTTTTTATAAATGTTGCTTAATAAATAGGGGGGAAAATGATAATATTCATGAAAAATCTTTATTTTGATATTTTCAGCAAATTATACTAACGTATGGAGTTCATAATATTTGAGCAATGACATTTTGAAGTTTCGTAAAACAGCAACATTCAATAGCAATGCATTTTTAAAACATAAAACCGGTACCCATTCATTATTAAATAAAATTTGCAGCCTGTAAGATTTCAAACATTTAAGGTAATGTATAATGCAATTCCAAAACATCTAAAAATGCGTTTAATGTTTCAATAATTCGAATAGGACTGTAATTCAAAATTCGCACTTGGTTTGTTTGGAAATGCATTCCAAAACATTTTAAAACAATTCTTGGACTAATGATACATTTCCACTTGCTTGTTATTTTTGTAATATTAAAATAATAACAAATTATCATTATTTCAAAATTAGTTCAAGTCACCACCTACTGTTTGCTATTTCTGTTCAAACTGATTAATATTTGATGTCTTTTTGGCAGCAGCAACAATGCATACTTGATTTTCGTACAAAATCTCACCTTCATTTTCATTTGGGGGATGGTGGTGGGGGCATGAATCCTTTATAAAGCCTAAACAAAGAAATGCTCCTAAATTCATTGCACCCATCTGTACCCGTGCAGTATTCAGATTTAATTTTGATCCTGATGGAGATTTCTATCACCCACAGAAGTTCTCAAAACGATTGGTAACAGGTAGTATGAACCAAAGATTACCAGTTAATTAGATTACACTGGACATTTCCACAAAACGAGGCTAGGGATCCCAAATTTCCATTTCTTTGAGCAGAGAAAAAAGTATTCGCCCACTTTTATCTCATGTGAAATTGCTTCAAACCTAATTCTATCATATCATGTTATCAGATCACAGTTTGGCCTAAAATAAACGCCTTCCAGCAAATGGCACGCAGTGGCTCTTCGTTGCTAATTAGACTTCTGTGTGGCTCTCATTAGGGAGTCATCGGCTTTGAGAAACAGAAGTTATGTTGAAAACATGCTAGATTATCACTAATCTTGAAATTGCATTTTAAAGTAAGGATGCTTTTTCTCCACATTTTATGTCTGCCATAGGAAAAAATCCAACATAATGCAAGTGGAATGACGAGTTTCCCAATCTAAATGTAATTCTTAAAGGATACATTGTTTCTGTTAGTAACTACTGTATGGGGTTCGAAATGTAGAATATTGACGAGGGGATTTAACAATCTCTGATTAAAACTGGGTATACAGATTAACCCCCAAACATAAAACACTAGGAAAAGATACATATCAAAATAGTGAACAAATGTGCATGTATTTTGATACGCATTAAAAATAAAGCAATTTGGACTGCAATACACGTACATGTACGTGCATAGCGTAAAATAAAAGCTGAACAAAAATGTATGGCAATATATTGCTCTGTTAACGAATTCTGAAACAAACGTCATAGTAGATTTTGGAAAATATATTGATGTATTCATCAGGTATCCCCCCTAGAAATTTCATTTTCAACTTCCCTGACTTCCAGGTTTTAAAAAAAAATTCCCTGACCAACGGCACTCTGCATTACAAGGACGACTAATATCAATTTTTCAAAATAAGCATGACAATTTTCTGAAAATTTTTACAAATTTGTGTTCGAAAAATGTTGAAAGTTACGCAAATTTGTACTCTAAAAAGGTTAAGAATTTCCCCCCGAAAACAACTGAAAATGTTACAAATTTGTACATGAAAACCGTTGAAAATTTCGCAAATTTATGAACTTAAAAAAATGAAAATTGAGCAAATCTGTCTTCGGAAACTGTGGGAAATTTTGCAGTTTTCCTCGGAAAATGTGGGAAATTTTGCAGTTTTTTTCGGAAACTGCTGGAAATTTTGCAAATTTGTCCTCTGAAATTGTTGAAAATTTTAAAATAATGTCCTCGGAAACTGTTAAGAATTTTACAAATATGTCCTCTGAGAAAGTTCAAAATTTTGAAAATGTGTTCCCTGACTTTTTCAAAGTTAGTGATTCTTCCCTGACTTTCCCAGAAATTTCCATGTTCCCTGATTTTTCCAGGTTTTTCAGGTCTGGGGTACCCTGTTGGCGTGGTGATGTTAACACTTAGAGGAATCCCAAGATGCATTGAAATAAATTCAACATTTCAACATTCAGTATTACATTCCGAAATATTTTAAAATACATTCACATGCATAAATTAACATTACTACATGCATTTCAAAATAAGATGCTATAAACTGTAGATGTTCGCATAATATTTTATAATACATGCATATTAAAAATTATTTTTCAAATAAATGTTGGTATTTACACAGTTACATCTCAAAATACGCGCATGTTTCGAGCAAATCTTTTTTTTTTTCGAAAATCCCATTTTTACGCATTATCGTGAAAAGTATGAGCCTTCTCGAATATGCATTAGTAAAAATCTGCATTATACTTTTTTATCCCTCACGACTTAAAAGAAATTCATAATTGAGTAATGAAAACTGCGGTTGCAGCAAAAAAAACTATTTTTTGTAAATCGATAAGATTTTCCACACAGAAAACTTCTTAACTTTGTATAAGTAGTTCAAAGAATGTACATGTATATTTTCAAACTTCGATAACTTAATGTGACCACAAAATTTTAACCAAAAATTCAATTGTAAATTCTTCAAAATTCGAAAACAAAATTCGATGCTAGAGTTCAATAAAACGTATACTTGGAGATTTATTTTCTTGCACTTTAAGTTTCTTAACGAAATTTAAAAATCACAAATACTTCATGAATTCTGTCTAAATAATGAAATTGCAATATAATTTTTTTACAAAATATCGAAAACGTACCCGATATGGAATTGTAACAATGAATCATAAAGTTAAAAAAATATCCAGTATTTAAAAAATAATTAAAAACATAACTTAAACGTCGACAAATTATAACATTTGTTAAAATTAATTATTTTTCAAATTAACTATTTCCGCCATACGTTTACCTTCCAACACGCCTATGTCTCATCTTCAAAAAAAATCATCACAATATAAATATTTGTTTTTCGGAAGCCAATTCGTATGCACCAATTTTTAATTATACAATTGATAATTAAAAACATTCTAATAAATATAAAAATATATTACAGCACGTACATTGGCAAATAATACATGCTAATTCGCACTATTTCAATAACTAATTTCACTAAAAACTACTGGACCCCTAAGCCCAAAAATTAGCAAAAACAACAAAATTGCAATCACATATCGAAGACAATTTCGACATTCTAAAAGGACGTTCCAATATGGCCTTCGTAAGAAAGCACATTTTCATAGGCACCTACCTCTGAGTAATAGGTCTCATAGTTGGAAACATTTGTCAAACATATTGCTTGTTTCCACGAAAACGTCCGCTGGAATCTCAGAGGTGGCATCGATTTTCGCCTCGACTTCGCATTCACTGACAATTCACATGCATGTGAAAAAAGTGAAGCCGCGACTGAAAACGGTTGAGTTAAAGCAGCTTGCGTCTGATCAAACTGTCTTTGAAGCCATGCAGTATTGAATCCCTCGTCAAATTCAGTGAAAGTCATCGAGGCTTTCAATTTTTTTAAACTTTATAATCATACTGCCAATTAGTACAAATTAGGTGGGAACGAAAATTCAGGGTAAGGGATTCCGAAACCTCAAAACGTCGGTGTCATTGGGCTACTTTTCGCCAATCAGCATCAACACAATGCCATAATGTGCATCCTCAGCAAAACTTCTGAAAAACTTGTTCTGGGTGATAGGCGTGGTCCTGCCAACCAGCATATAAAAGACACGACGAAAACGCAGAACATTAAATCAGCATCCACCTCTCGGATAAACCACAACAGTCTTTAGCATCTCCAAAAGGTTTACAAGAAGGTTTTCTTGAACAGAACCAACGATGGCACGCTTGGTAAGTTCATTGTTTTGATAATGATGCAGTTTCAGTGCTATCGAACTGAAATTTTATTTCAAGCCAGTCCAGAATGTGCAACCAGACCAGAAAACAAGCTGCAAATCGTTAGTTATTATCACAGGGACTTTATTTTCCGACCCTATGTTTTTCGAAACTTGAATAATTTGAATAATGCACACAATGCTTCATATATTGGAAGATTTCTCGGAAATTTTCCAAAAAAGATCTGGCCAGATATTGTGATATTGGATTACAACATTCATCTCGTAGAGTTCGTTTTGCATAAATCTCCCTAACAGAAAAGTATTCCCTTGCGTTTTCTAAATATTTGCACCATTTCTCGATTTCGTCTCGAGTGGGATGTAAACAAATATTGGACAAAAATATCAGTTGAAGACATGCTTCAAAACTTAGAAGTTTTACAAACGTCTCAAAAGTATGCAAAGCCAAGCTTGTATAATTAATATCTTATTGATCAGACTTCGGGACTGCTATCACATACTGCATGTAGAAAACTTTTAGCATTTTTCTGAAAACCTTAATTTTCTTCGTTCCCAACGTGACACAGAAAGCTAATATCAAAATATTTTAATACTTTCAGTTGGTAACGGCGTGCGCACTTTCGGTACTAATAATAGCTTTCGTTGATGGTGAAGAAAGCAAAACCAAAGTGATTTCCAGAAGATATGGCTACTCCAGCATGGGCTACGACGATGGAGGCTATGGAGGCATGAACTACGGAGGAGACATGGGCTATGGTGGAGGCTATGGAGACATGGGCTATGGCGGTGGTGACAGTTACGGCAGTGGAGGATATGGCGACATGAGCTATGGCGGTGGAGGCTATGGGGAGATGGGCTATGGTGGAGGAGGCTATGGTGGAGACGATGGCTACGGAAAAGGAGGAAAAGGATATGACCAGAGTGACGAGGATGATGGGGACGATAAAGGAAAAGGCCAGAAGAAGGGCAAAGGAAAGGGAGGCAAAGGCAAGGGAAAAGGCAAAGGCAAAGGAAAAGGCAAGGGAAAGGGCAAAGGCAGTTCAAAAGGAGGCAAAGGAGACAGCAAAGGATATGGCAGCCAAGAAAGCTATGGAAGTGGAGAGATGAGCTATGGTGGTGGCTATGGAGGTGATCAAGGTGGCTATGGCGGAAGTCAAGGTGGCTATGGAATGGAACAGATGAGCTATGGAGGCGGACAAGGCGGCTATGGAGGTGGACAGAGCAGCTATGGAGGCAGCCAGGGAGGCTATGGAGGCGGACAAGGTGGTTATGGAGGTGGACAAAGCAGCTACGGGAGCAGCCAAGGAGGTTATGTAGGTGGTCAGAGTTACCAAGGAGGATATGGAGGTGGACAGAGTAGCCAAGGAGGATACGGAGGTGGACAAGGAGGATATGGAGGCGGTCAATCAAGCTATGGTGGCAGCCAAGGAGGCTATGGAGGCGGACAATCAACTTATGGTGGTAGCCAAGGAGGCTATGGTGGAGGACAAGGCGGAAAACAGATGGGCTATGGAGGAGGACAAGGAGGTTATGGAGGCCAACAGATGAGTTACGGAAGTGGACAAGGAGGTTATGGAGGCCAACAGATGAGTTATGGAGGTGGACAAGGAGGCACTGGAGGCAGACAGGGAGGCGGACAAGGTGGCTATGGAGGCAAGCAACAAATAAGTTATGGTGGCGGACAAGGAGGATACGGAGGTGGACAAAGTGGATACGGAGGTGGTGAAAGCAGTTATGGCGGCAAACAAATGAGCTATGGAGGTGGTCAAAGCAGTTATGGTGGCAAACAAATGAGCTATGGAGGTGGACAAGGAGTCTCTGGGGGCGGACAAGGTGGATACGGAGGGGGTCAAGGAGGCTATGGAGGTGGTCAAAGCAGTTATGGTGGCAAACAAATGAGCTATGGAGGTGGACAAGGTGGCTATGGAGGCGGACAAGGTGGCTCTGGAGGCGGACAAGGTGGATATGGCGGTGGTCAAGGAAGCTATGGAGGTGGTCAAAGCAGTTATGGTGGCAAACAAATAAGCTATGGTGGTGGACAAGGTGGATATGGAGGTGGCCAAGGCGGTTATGGAAGTGGTCAAAGCAGTTATGGAGGAAAACAGATGAGCTATGGAGGTGGTCAAGGAAATAAGCAAAGCGGGTATGGAGGTGGTCAAAGCAGCTATGGAGGTAGCCAAGGTGGCTATGGAGGAAAACAAATGAGTTACGGAGGCAGCCAAGGAGGATATGGAGCTGGACAAAGCAGCTATGGAGGTGGACAAGGAGGCTACAGTGGTGGACAATCTAGCTATGGAGGTGGACAAGGAGGCTACAGTGGTGGACAATCTAGCGCTGGACGTGGACAAAGCAGCTATGGAGGCGGCCAAGGTGGTTATGGTGGTGGACAAAGCGGATATGGAGGTGGGCAAAGCAGCTATGGAGGCGGACAAAGCGGATATGGAGGTGGACAAAGCAGCTACGGAGGAGGACAAGGAGGTTATGGCGGTGGACAATCCAGTTCTGGACGTGGACAAAGTGGATATGGAGCAAAACAAACCAGCTATGGTGGTGGACAAAGCTACGGAGGAAAACAAACGAGCTATGGAGGTGGACAAGGAGGCTATGGAGGTGGACAAGGAGGCTATGGTGGCGGACAAGGAGGCTATGGAGCAAAACAAACCAGCTATGGAGGTGGACAAAGCAGCTCTGGAAGTGGACAAGGAGGCTATGGAGCGAAACAATCCAGCTATGGAGGTGGACAAAGCAGCTATGGAGGAGGACAAGGAGGCTATGGCCAGAAACAGAGCAGCTATGGAGGTGGACAAGGAGGCTACGGAGGTGGTCAAGCCAACTCCGGAGATGCTTACAGTGGCGGATATACAGTTACCTATGGAGGCAGCCACTATGGTGGAGGCAGTTCCAAAAGCTATGGTTACTGAGATTACCTCAAGAAAACCCAGTAAAATGCTCAAAAAATATTTCTTATTGCAACTACAACAAGAGCAGTGCTAATTAATGTGATATTTGAATGCATGTCTGCCCTTGTTATATAATTGGAGAAATGTCATTATTCTGTACATTTGTTTCATCCAAAACTCACTACACTATTTATTCAATAAACTCTATTTTTTATGGATAAATGTCGTTTTACTCGCTATACTTGCAGCAGTTTATGAAAATAATGAACATCATTGCACAAGGGCAGCTTATACAACGAATAAAGAAAAAAATCCTTCCTACATATTTCAAGGCTCAATGAGGCTAATTTTCAACTGTTTCATTAATATTTATATGGGTAGACTTTAATTTGTTTCCAAAAATTAACTGAAGGTTTGCTGACGCCTTTTAGCACATATCCTATGCAACTTTGCTACATTTTAATATCATATGTTATTTGGAATACACAACATGAGCATTCCTTTGGACAGCTGGACATTCTTACTATGTACAGCGTATCTACATGTTGTTTTTCAAAGACATTTATAGTTGTCCTTTTGTGTAGGCTACTTTTTCATCTGAGCAAGTTTGCTTATTTAAGTTTGCAACAGTTAACACCAGGCCCAGGAACTATTTGCATTAAGTCGTGCACATATGCCTTAAGCCATCTGGACATTCTCATGAGGAAAAGCTCTTTCAATTTAAAATGTACCTTTTCAAGAAAGTAAAATTTCACCCTTAAACGATCTTAATGAAGAATTTTCTCGTAATGTTATTTGAAAGCAATTTTTAATATTTGCACAAAACGTTTTATAAAACGCCGCTATGACAAAATTGAAATACATTTGAATTAAAATGTAATCACTAAATCTTGGATTTTTAGTACGATATCAAATATGTTATGCATGTACATGTAAATCTTTATAGGTTTACATTCGAGAAAACTGTAGCAAAACATGCATATTATTTATTTTTTTCAAATGTTTCCAAAAGAAACACATGATGATAAAAAAGATAATTTTAACTGAACATTTTTAAATTGAAATCTATTCCACACTACATGTATATTGAATGCTAAAATTGACTAAATGAAATGTTAAGATTTAAACTTACTTAAAAAATAAAGTTAAAACTATATAAAACTAGAAGAAATCGGCCGAAATTTGATAATATAAATTGCCTCTTTTAAAAGTAATTAGAAATTTTTTTTTCCATTAACTTGTAAATATGCATGCGATAGTATATTGAGATATTGAGTACTTTCAAATAAAGTATGAATTAATTTCATAAGTATGTCAAATTAAGTCTGATTTCAATTTCATAAATATTCGCATGCAACCAAGAACTCATTGGATATGTTTTCACAAGTTTAGCATTAAATTTCCAGACGATGTTTAAATCAATACATGGAAAAATGTAGCCTACTCGTAAATGCATATTTAATTATTTTTTAAAATGCATTGATAAATGACACAGATTTTGAAAGCATTATATAGAACATCAGAAAATTCACTTTCCAAGCGTCCAAATCATTCATTACATTATTGTGCAAAGTAATTAGTACCAGTTTGTTGAACTTACTCTTACGGTTCTTGAGGGATGCTCATCCTACCAAAAATTATTTTAGCACTTCTGCTACCTCAAGGGCATTCCTGTTTGACATTAAGCAATTACGTGTGTGGCCATGCATATCAACGTTTGTTGAAACAGGAGATTAAGCCTGCATTAATTACGCTTTCAACATTTCGTGAGCTCACCGGGTGGCCACTCAAACAGAATAAGGTGAGTAATTCGCTAACACTTTGTAAGAGGATGTACTGTATCCAGCAGTGATTCTTTCAACTATGAGATTTTCTTTTGGAGGAAAGTTTATAGCTTAAAATTTACATTTAAATATTTTTTTTCTTAGTAAATCAGGGTTTCCCCAGAAATTTCATGTTCAACTTCAATGAATTTTCCAGGTTTTAAAACAAATTTCCCTGACCGATGATAAAATTTACATACTGTATACCGATGTCATCCACAATTTTACAAAATCTACATGTACAAGGACCACTTTCAAGTTTTTTGCAGTACATGCATTTACATTACTAATGTCAATTTTACCATATTAGCATGACAATTTTCTAAAAAAAATTTTTTACAAATTTGTATTCGAAAACAGTTGAAAATTTTGACCATTTGTGCAGGAAAAGTTTGGAAATCTTGCAAATTTGTACAACGATAAGTTTGCGGAATCTGCAAATTTGTCCTTAGCAACTGTTGAAAATTTTGCAAAATTTGTCCTCAGAAACTGTTGAACATTTTTCAAATTACTCCTCAGAAACTGTTGAAAATTTTGCCAATTTGTACCCAGAAACTGGAAAATTTTGCAAATTGGAACAACATTAACACGTTGAATTTCCCTGACTTTTGCAGAAATTTTCAAGTCTTCTGGCTTTTCCAGGTTTTCCAGGTCCATGACCATGCATACATGTATAATGCTACATGTATAGAAAATAGTTTCTAACGCGTTAATTTTAAATTTATTAAAAATGTACAGTAGACTTTCAATTACCCAGAGCTCGAATTACCCTGGTGCATATTATTAGGAAAATAACTAGTGTTCTTAAAAAAATAACTAAAACGTTAATCGAAACCGAGGAATTTCTTTCCAATTGAAATTTCGACATTACATGGATAATTTTTAAAGAAAATTAAGGAAAGTTACATTACTTTCTCAAAAAAAAAAAAGAACGAAACATGTTTCAAAACATAATTCCAATGACTTACGACTTCACAAAAAAACGTACATTTTTCTTTAAAAAAAAACCAATAGCAATACTTTAATTTTTTTTAAAAAATGTTTCAAAATTCCTCGTAAATAATAACTAAATTATGTTGCGTCAATATCGTATTTTTTATTTTACATTTCTCGCATCTAGCGGATTACCAGAAGTTTCAAACATAATTCTACAACATCATTGGATATATGCACAGAACCATTGTTTGGGAAAACATTTCATAATCACGCCCTATAGTTGCACTATTTATATCGGACACTTAAAAAAATTGAACCACCAACTGCCTCCTTATCAATAAAAAACTCATTTATTTCATTATTCAATTATACTGTATTTAAAAACGCATTAGTGTGAAAGTCATAAATTTCACTATGCAAATACCTAAATAATATCAACGTCGAAAAATTTTGATTTTGATAAAAGTCATATGTGGCACTGTCACATATGACAGTACATACAGTTTGTACTGTGCAAGTACTGCATTTCGAGCGTTATATGCAATGAAAAGATGTCAATATTTGTTAAATTTATGATTCAACTTCCATTACTCACAAATTGCTTTTAATTGTTTACTGGAATTTTTCATAAAATTGATTGACGTGACCATTTCGCAACATGAATGGGGTGATAAAAATGCCCCAGGAATGCATTTGAGGGTTAACAGCCGTATTTTCAAAATGTGTTACGAAGACCACTCAAAATGCTTCATAAAATGAATAGTTAAGGCGCAACAAATGGACGAGAAAACTTTTTATTTGAAAAGTGCTAGTTTCATTAGCGCTAAATCTGTGCCATCAGAGATAATCTGAGACTCCCCTTTCCACGGCTGTTTTGCCTCTGGCCATTCCCATGAACTGAGTTTAATTGGCTAACAATTGCTGTAATCATATTTGTGTACCTACCAAAATTGAAACCCCCAAAAAATCTAAAGACGTATTTTAGAAGCTGCATGGATTGTCACGACTGTTGAATGCCGTTGTTTAATGGCGGGCCATCCCATCATCCAAATCCCATCAGCCAAATCATTGCTCACATAAGGCCATTAAGTCCATAAAACAGGATTTTTATCAACATTCCGACAGCTGCATAGTGTGTAATAACGCAAAGAACATGCAGGATATCAACTTAATGTATATTCCATACTAGAAATTAACCTACTTTGCTTAACTTTGACAATGATCTGCCAAAATTCGAACAACAATTTAATAACATCATCCAAAAACATTAAAAAAAAATGATTTGAAATACTATCTTCGTAGAATATCTCAGGCTCAAGAAAAGAGTTTGGCAATGACAAAATTTACTAATAATTGAATATCATCAAGACGAATCTCAAAAAGTCGTCTACATTTGCTCGTAATGTAAGTCATAACAAATAAGAAGCAAAACACCAAATCCGTTCGTTTAAACCTTAGTTCGTATTATCAGAAGTCAGAAAAAAAATGATTCAACAATAAGAACTAAAGCCTCATCGTAGTTTGGCTGAAATCCCAACCCACCTACATGTACATGTACTAGCTATTTTGACACATTATGCATGATACCTTTTTATGACTTAAAAGATACCAATATTTAGCCTTTTAAGGTATCAAATCTTGAAACATGTACCTTATAAAGTACTGATCTGCACCCAAACCAACCTCCCTGATAAATAACAAAAATACCTTTCGGAAACCTAAAAAACCTTTCAATTGAAACCTATCAGCAACTTTAAAAATACCTTAATATTTTGGTAAGGGATGTACAGTATATGATTGGGATGTGCTGCATTTGTTATCGGGGAATTCCCAATATAACATTTTCGCCATGTTTAAAGTTCGTTTTAACGTAACATAGCCCGAATGTTTAAGAGCTCGAAAATTCCTTCGTTATAGCCAAATAACTGAAATATTCGAAACAGAAATTCGTCTTAAACGAAGAAATCAACATTACACGTCCATCACCTTTAGGACGGGGATTTGAAATGAGCTTGTATACCAGAAAATCGTAAAAAGAGTTCTTCTTAATGAGGTTTCACTGTAATATACATATTATACGATTTGCCTTAATAGCATCACCTTTACACAATGATGGCTTCTTCAAATGCATCGTTTTAAATAA
>JAQGBX010001970.1:0-22232 GCA_034698745.1 Megaphyllum sjaelandicum | reverse complement strand
GAAAATTGTGTAAATTTGTACACGGAAAACGTGGAAAATTTAACAAATCTACACTACTAGAATGTGGAAAATTTTGGTAAATTTCTACTCGGAAAATGGGCCCTGAGCTAACCTAGTAGAAGTATTAGTTGTGGATTGTCATGACTGCGTTGAATTTCCCTGATTTTTGTTCAAAAAAAGAAACACCATATGTTCATTTTCTTTTTTATCATTACCCACTCTACTGATTTTTTTCAAATACATGTAGCTATACTTTGAAGACAAACTCCCGGGCTCCCTGATCTACCCCGGGCCCGGGAGCAATGCTGCCCCCTCTCCCTGGCCCTGCGTGTGGCACGCAGTTCGCCGTTCGAACATCAAAGGTCCGACACGGAGTTACCCTATCGGTCTTTAATTCGTATTCCGTAGCGAATTGAAGGGAATAAGCGGTGTGGGGGTTGAGCCAAGCTGACAAGTCTATTTTTCTAAGAATTTGTATTCTCTACTTTGTACGGGAAAAATGTTCGTGTAAATAGATGAATCATACTGTATACGGTGAAGGTACTTATAAATAGAGAATGCATTATGAAGATGTGCAGTTTTTCTCTTCGTTAGATATTTTATTGTTACCATTTAACAACCAATTTTAAAAATCAGTCTCGAAATCCTTAGGTAAAAGCGTTTAATCATAACGAGATACTTTTCTTTGTATTTTCTAAATAACGCGAATTTTTAAACTGGTCAATGCGATTACATATTTAGGTAATTTCTCCTTCAAGTATTTACTTTCAATTTCAAATGTTATAATTAAATTCTTTAATATTTTCATCTATGAATGTTTAATGGTTCAATAGCATTTGCGATTTGAAAGTAAAGATGAATGTAATGGATTAAATATAAAATGTGGAAGTTGGTAAAAACAACCATTTCTTAATAAAATAATTGTACTTCATCATGAATGCATGAAGGCCCTAATTACCTAATCCCATTTATTTTTGGGGGCAAGTGGGAGATAGAGGACTTTCAACATCGATCCCGCTACTTTAAAATCATCCTAGCGTCGGGATTTGACCATCACTAACAGGCTCCGAACTGTACAACTTGGCCCACCCCCAAAAGAGTAAAAGTACAGTCAATGGAAGTAACGCTTTGCCTGATCAAACTATATGAATCGCTGTCGAGTAACCTATGAATATTAGCATGTCTAAGCACCACACAAGATAAAATGAAACCGACTAAGTGAATAGCAATAAAATACAAATGACCCATAAAAAGCACAACAGAAAAAAAGTTTAGAGGAAGGATGAAAAGCTGGCTCGACCACGACAAACACCAGGGCCGTACCAGCCGAGGAAGCGATGTAATGGAACTACTCCACACACGAAAGATATTGAGGGGTTAGAGATCGATGACTGAAAAAAAAAACGATAAAATGAACAGCCCCAAAAAACGTCAAACGTGTTAATGGCGCAACGATGGACCATTTGCACAACTTGGCGCCCTCAATGCCAGTGAAGCCATTGAAGACCCAACATGTAAACTGTATCATTGGTTGGAGTTGGATGGTTTTCGATTAGTGCACTTGAAAAAGAACCATATTGCAGATTTTGGCTACTTAATTTAATTGACTTGCGAAATGGTCTCTAATTGGCTATTAAAATTCCAAAAGAAAAGGAAATCAGTTACCAAGCGAGGCGATCTGAAACAGCATAAGCAATGAAATGAAAGGTATTCTGGTTGACACCTTAAATGCTAGAAATTCAAATGTATTATCATAAGTCGTCGTCATTTTCAAAATTTCCCAGTCTGTATTTAATAAATTCTTATAATAATAAAAGAAATCCATTGAGAATTAATCACATACAGTATGTCCACATTGCTCATCTTGAGCTAAATCTGAATTTTAGAGGACTGGTGAATAAATTTTTTTCATTAATTATTCTATAAATACATGGCAAGGCATGCATATACTTCGTGCTTCAACATGGATCTCCGGGAAAAAAAGATAACGAGCTGTTACACTTAATGTGTCTTGCAATTCAAGTTTCAGAATCAACCTATTCTTTACGCACGTGATCTCTACTTTTGTTTTGTTGCGAAAAGATGTCATAAAGAAGATGATTTCAAATTATTATAATTCGACAAAAGAGATTTTGGTTCTTATTCAAGCAGTTCCACCACCTAACTCTAAAAACTGTCTGGCAGCTGCGTAGTGCGGTGCAAATCATGTGAAAGAATCCGTTGTGGCCTGGCCCATGGTCACCGACTTGCAATCTTGCAAAATGAAGCCTGGTAGCATGGTCAACGTTCACCGTCCACATCGAGCGTTGCACCCTCAAGGTGGATGCAGTGGCTTCAACGCTCACAGTGTTCCTATGGTAATTGCACTCAAATGATGGACAGTGTCCGATACTGGTAGTTCATACTGAGAGTTGCGCATGACGAGGAATTAATCCAAAGGAAGAAAGCATAAATCGCCCAAAAAGAAACTTGGTTGGTAGCAATCAGGGAAGAATGTTTCATGTATGTTGTTACGTTTCCGTGACTTGTTGATGATGACACACAAAATCGTCATACTGACATGTCACGTTCGATTAAATAACTGGTTACACAAAATACCTTCTGTGGCACCGCCACAGAATAGCACTAGTCGGACGAAGGCGCATATCACTGCAATGGCACAAGTTCAATCTCCACTGTTTGGCATGTCAGCCTTATCAGACGACTAATAGACACAAGAAGTCGTTTGGTTCTGGGAGTGTCATTTGGGATATGACCTATCAGGACATCATAGTGACTCACACTTCGCCGGCCCTTCATGCCTTGCAATCCCACTTGACCACCAAACACCTTGTTATAGTCATCCTTAATGTTGATGTTATTATTTTTTAATTTGGTGATTGCCTTTTAAATTCAAAGGATGCCTTGCACTGAGCTAATGTAGAAAAAAATATGCTTTGTTTTCTATTCGACTCAGCACATAGCGTGAGTAATACAAAATGTGCACACAGATAGTAAGGCATGATAATTCATCAATGTAAATATATTTTCAACAACACAGCCACCCTATGATGACAGACTGCAATTCTGCCGCAGGAAATATTTTAAGAAGCCGATACAGCGGTTTGTTTTTGAAAAAATAAAATGTGCAACTATAGATCGATCCCAAGGACTTAAAGGAATGCTAAAGACGATATATAGATATTTTTTTTAACTTGACTGCATACTTTGTGAAACTAAATCGATTATTTTTCTACATGTATGTTACAAGAAAATAATATTCATTTACTTTGATCACAACAAATCCTAATGAGTAAGAGAATAGTGAAATAAATTTCAATATTTCTGTGGTTTTGCTTTTTTTACACCGTTCCAAGCAAGAGAATTATCTAATAAAAAAAACATGTCAAACCATATTTTTAGTTTACTTGCAAAGCTTTTCTTAACCTTGATCAAAAGTTTGGGAAATGCATGAACATGCTCGTGAAATAAATATCAGAAATACCACAATAGTATTCTTAACTTTGTGCATTTTCAATAGTTAGGATGATTTAGTTATCCTTTTAACCAGCTGGATTTTCCATAGAATCCTGACTGCTTTTATCCAATGCCACATAAAAACCGTTTTATATCTAGAAATTCTGTGGAAGGTTTGGTCATCAGGTGGATAAATGGCTCGGCAAGGACAAGTGCAAAGAAATGATTGAAAGGTCTCGAAAGTTTCTTCATTGTATACAAATTTATATCCCGCTGTTCCGCACAAAGCTTCAAACAAGGTTATGGCATTAAGACAAGGTCACAGACTGCAAGGCACTGGGTAGCAAAGTATGTCCAAAACATCCATCCATCTATGGCACGCGTGTCACAAGGCTCACCTTCATCGGAAAGCCCGCAGAACAACACCACGGCTATTGTGAGCAACACGTTTCTCTGTAGCATGAAGGACCTTGGCGGCGGTAAAGTGGGGTAGGGTTCAGAGACTCGAGCACAAACGACGAATGATGGGGTCATTTCGTAAACTCAGCCTGCCGCCTACATGGTATGCAGGGAAGGCGACTCTATGCCCTTCAGACGACGGTGATGGAGGATGAGACAAAGGAAGAAAACACATGAAATGGGCAAAAATAGAGAAAAAATAACAACACGCGCAGTGCTGCGGTGTAGTAGTCCCTGAATACGATGGCTATGTGTCGCCACATGGGCCCGACTGGCTCAATTTTACACGAGGAGGGTAGAGTTCTGATGGCCCTATGTCGCCCATCCATCATTCACCACCCGTGATCTCTTATTGACTGGGCCGTCATAATCGCTGCTGTGGCTGCCATCAGGTGAGGCGGAGGAAGGTGTGATATGGCCAGATGACAGGTGGCCAGTAGCCGAGGAGGGTCGCTGGAGGTGACTAGAGGCTCCATCACGAGGAGGCGAGATGGGCTCACTTTTGATCCGGACGGGCCCTGGTGAGGAGGATGGCGGTGGCGTACTGCTGCTGACCGACAGCTGTGGCAAGGTGCTCGTGCTTGGACTATCAAGAGGGAAAAGTGGAGGCGAGCTATAAGATAGTAATGAGGAAAGACGGCAAAGAATTAACCCTTGGGCTTAGCGGCCTGGTTCATTAGTAGCAACGGGCATGGTTAGCTGATGCGCCTACAAAGAACCATGCCGTCTAGACCATGCAGGGACATTTTTTTTTGCCGTCTGCACACATAATGTCATGCAGGAATAATTCAATAATATACAAAACAAGAAAATTTAAGAGACTTTATAAACTTTGTACTCATCTACTCTTTAAAACAACAATATTTCTGGAATTTCATCTTTGATAAAAAAGTTGTTTAAAATTTTCAGTCCATCAAGTTATTAGGCCATCTTATCCCGCATGTTACTCCGGTACTGGGGATACCATTAAAATAGAAACGTGCCAAAAAAGTTTTAAAAAAACGGCGCACTGAATGAATTTTCTAAACATGTGCAGGTAAGCTATATTTACTAATAAGTTTTCATTTTTTAAAAGTTTAAATTCACAAATTGTTTTTTTTTTATTAAAAGCAAGGTTCTATGATTTACCATTGATTTGGATTTTTTCCAAGATTATTTTTCAGGGTAACGAAGAAAATAAAATTAAACTTAGGACAACATCATTAACAGTGTAAATGTTAGGTAGTGCATGCTGTTAAAGTAATTCTTAAAATATGCATTGTCAGCATTGCACATCTTCAAATTTTAGTCTGCAATCTGTAGACATGATTGACAAAATTAGGGATTTGTAAAAGTATTTTCTAGCAGCTATAACGTTGTTATAATAATGATTAAAAAATAATATTAGCAAAATCTAGAAATACAATATTTACTGCAAGTTAATGCTTGCCTTTTTCTTGATTGTATACTGTATATCAAAAAAGTAACAAATCAACTTAATTTTAGTCATTTAAGCAATTTTTGCATTTCTAACCATGAATTAAGAACACATAGACAGCAAAAATAAGAAAGATGCTTAAAATTTTTACAGCCATTATTGATTTGTGATGAATTAATATAAATGATTATATTTTTAAAGTAAACATTTTTTTTTTAAAAAATCACTTACATTTTTAAAATTTTTAAAATTTTGAAATGCATAAAAAAAATTTGAAAGTTTAAAAGGTACCTCTGGAATATACATCTTGAAGGAGGGAACATCTTGTTTCCCTAAAATTCCAGGATTTCTATGAATTTGCCAGGTTTAATTTTCTTTTTTAAATTAAAATACTAAGAATCGTGTAATGCTAACCAAATAAGTACTTTCTGGGACTTCTATTATTTATACTGGAGACGATTATCATTTTCATTTGAAACAGATGAAACAAAAATTCCACAAAAAGAACAAGCCGTTAGTGACAACAACTGATCTGAATAACAACTTTATCTATACTGGTTTTACTAAAATAGACAGGAAGCGATAGAAAAGCAATAGTTACTTGTATCGATCTCGTGCAGAGCCAGCTGTGGAGGAGCCTCCGTACCTGGCATGATTAAGGCTTGTTGCTACTTGTACCGCAGTGGACAGGGGCCCTTGTGATGCCCAACTGTGTAGCAGAGCAGACGAGTTAAAACTTGACATATTACTTAAGTCCGTACCTCCTAAGTTAAATTCATCTAAAAAGTTCAAAGAAAAAACAAATCAAATTGACAAATAGTCCACATTAAAAGCCACTCAAATTTAACAAATGCAAGTACATTTTTAATTACGATAGTAATAAAATGTTCAAAAATAAAATAAAACTTATTTCATGCTAATAAGGAGCACTTTTTTGGCCCTTGTCAAGTCAATAAAACCAATTGGAATGCATTGCAATATTCAGCTACATTTTGTGGTTTAATTAGATGGAGAATGAAAGAGTTATACGAATAGGTTATTATTTCAATAAAGGTAGATTTTACTTTATTTATTGTTATTATTGTATTATAACAACATATATGAGCGTGATTGTATAAAAAAACGTTTAATTTAGAAAATATGTTGAACGTACCAGTGTCTATCACTGATAAAATATTATTTTACATAAATTTTACTTTACATAGGGTACATGTTGTTTTGAATAACACATAATAATATAATAACAATTTTTATTAAAATACTGATTTTTTAGAAAAAAAACTAAGATTGGTTCGTTTTTCAATTTAATAACCATCAAATTTCGGTTTTTGATCGAAAAAATTAAAAAGTGGGCCATGGCTGTTCACTGCTGGAAATTTAGATTACAAATGTTTGAAGTATTTGACATTATTACAGCTCATGTTGCCAGTGCGGGACTGACTGGAGTGTTAATGTAAGAAATATTATCAGTGCAAAAAACTGCTTCACAATTCTGCACTGAAAGTATTGAGTGTTAGTCAATTCATTAAAAAAGAAACAAATGTCATGCTTACTGGCAACGAAAGTGGACGGATAGCTGCTCATTCCGGGGATGTTCTGCGATGCCATTGAGGCCACTGGAGTGGTCAAGGAAGTGTTGGACCGCACAGCCTGAGGGGCGTACCGGAGGAACTAATCAGTTATGAGCAAGATATACTATACTGAGGTCTACTCATTGAACAATAAGTAAATTAAAGCAAGAAGTGGGTGCGAGGCGTGGGGAAAAACACCAATATAAAGCATTATTGTAGAGATAAAAACTCGATAGTAAACTTATAGGTATACAATGAGATTGTTATGGTGTTTCCAAAACGAAATAACACAACAATACATGTAAAAGAAAATGTCTAAAATTATGATTGGCGATTTTCAACAAATCAATTCAATTCAGTACCCTACTATCAGTAAATAAATACCATGTGGTAGAGGGGTGTAATCCATCAACCCAAATTATTTGGTAGTTACCCCCGCGTTAGCGTGGACGCCAACATCATTGCAAAATTGAATTTCGTGAAGCTTAAAGCTTTCCTTTGGAAGAGAGTTCCAACGGCTAATGGCATGCAGAAATTATTATTTCCAATAGAATGGATCTGAATGGGCTCAGAGTTCCCTAAGTGGATTGGAATGACAGGTTCTACCACCTCGGTGGTTACGTTTAAAGATTCCCTCCACCATACTTGCATTACCAGACAGATAACATTTTTCAAACGGGCCCATGCATTGAACCTCCCGTCTTAATTGCAATGAATCCCACTGTCGACACTCGATCAACTGGGTGGCGCCCTCGTCTCGCTGATATTTACCCGTGACAAATCTAGCAGCTCTACCCATCCTGTAGGGCTTCCAAATTGGGGAGCAATACTCGAGAAGAGGTCGGACTAATGACAAGTATCTCTTTAACATTTTGAGGGCAATTTCTGAAGATTCTTTGGACAAATCTAAGGCGTTGATTTGCTGCGCCAATAATTTTGTTAATATGTGTACCCCAGCACAGTGTGTCCATGATGGTGACCCCAAGGTACTTTACACTCAATTTGACAAAAGATTAAAAGGAACACCACCTATATTGTTCTCAGGTGTGATTTTAGCTCTTTTATGGGAGATCCATAAAAAATCCATAAAAGTGTTAAAATTAACTATTAATTCAGCCTTGGTTAAATAAGCAATTACTGTTCAATGGCATTTTACACTATAAAGCAGTTTAGGAGACAACGTGACAATAAGTTTCTGCCATTTTCAATGTGTAAATCACCTCATCATGATATCAGATCATAAAGTTTGGCAAAGAAAAACTAAATGAAACTAACTTATCTTCATTTATTTGAAATCAGTTGGAATTCTGCAACTTATTACAGGAGTTTACAGGAATTGGTCAGAATCCCCCTATCAGATTGATTGAAAGTAAATTTATTTTAAATTTATTATAATTATAAACAGTGTCTTGGATATGACTTTTTTCCACCTATTCTTTTATTCTTAATTGCCCAATATGTTCTTCAAAATTTCATTATTACCTCATTTGTTGAGTATATCGTATCCATTATATGAATTCTAGTGTTTACTTTTGGGAAAAAGGAAAGGTGGACATTTTTCTGACTCGAAAAATTTGCCTCATTCTTTTTTTTTTTTCACTTGATTGGTTTATTTGTTTAATAGAAGCTTATGATTTCAGAACGATAAAGATGCAACTGATGAAAAAGAAATGGAGGTGAGCTCAATAATCCCAGTTGCAAAACTCTGGTACAGACGGTTTCTCGTTTTACAAGCGTGGTTCTGCACAAACTGAATTTGCAAACGTTTTGGTTTTCGAATCTATTTAATCGGTTTCGCCACTTTAATCTCCATTTCTAGGAAGAGGGCGGTTCTGGGTCCGAAAAGGAGGAGAAGGACAAGCCCACTGAGGAGATGCTCGAGAGGATGGAGGAGAGGCTGGAAGCTGCACAAACTGACCAGAAGAATCTCTTCCTTGTTATCTTTCAGGTTGGTTTTGTGAAATGACATTTTAAAAATTTGCAATAAATGGGATAATCAAATGCATTTTTTTTACTACATCTATTTAAAATATGTACTTCTAATAAGAACCCTTGCTCACTAGTTGGTAGGCAGCACATTATTTGCCATTCACATCTGGCTCTTCCACATCAGTCCGATTTTTTTCCAGCCACAAACATTTTTTCCCCCACCTGCTTTCTTTAAAAAATGTGTAAAAAGTTGAATTTGTCAGCTATTTTTCATTTCACATGATTTGGATTCAAGAAAATTCAAAAATAGATAGTGAGCAAGCTTAAGATAGTTAAGCAGACTTATAAAAACTGTGCCTAAATAAAAATTGGAAGTTTGTATTGTGCTGATGATCGAGGGATTAAGTGTAATAAAAATTGAGAAAAATTTCTTACTCAGAGGCGTTCTAAAAACTTACTGTTTTTTGTCTAGAATTTTGATTTGTGGAACACTGAGAAATTCAGAGAAAATCAATGCACAGCTGATAAAATTAACACAAAATGGAGCTAGTGATATGTGGTGCAGGATTTAGTCGAAACCGGGTCTGAAGTGTGTGAAAGCTTATATTGATGCTAACACACCACCCTGCCAAGGGTGGCAGGTCTGAATTCAACTATTGTGCAACGAGTTTAAAGAGTTTATCATTCAGATCATTTTTTTTAATTAATTTTTTTATTGCCAGCAAATTATCGAATAATTCCTTTTGACAATTTGTTTAAGCTTCAAAAAACAATGGTTTGATGGCGAATTTTTTTTTTGTGATAATATTGTACGTGTACTGCTTTAAAAAAGTAAAAATACGTAAAAAACTTTTGTCGTTGGTTCAAAATTGAAAGTGTTTTTTGACTTTGTCGGATATAGCTTGCTTCATCAATTTATATTGAAGTGGTTGGTAGATTGTTATCGGTGTTCTTATTTATTTGACCTTTTTTTTTTCATGATTTCAGCGATTCATAATGATCTTGACGGAGCACATTGTTCGCAGCGAAGCCGAAACCCATGATTACAACACCAACTGGTACAAGTGGACAATTGGACGTTTACAACAAGTTTTCATGACGGTGAGACAACGAATTCCATTTATGTTTATAGTGCACATTAACTTCCTCTCCTGGTTCCTGGTGTTTAATAGTCTTTCTTATAGCACCATGAGCAAGTTCTAAAGTATATCACCACACTGGAAACGCTGCTTTTCACTGCCGAGATCGATGGTCACATACTGGAAGTATTTCATCAATTCGCATCTTTGCGAAGCTAAATCCTGAAAGGTGGTGTGCTGTGTAACGTTGAACATCATGTTACTAGTAGAACAAGGGCTTAAAGATTGGTGCGAACTTGGCCGGATCGATGGAAAAAAAATCCTGTCTGATCCAAAAAGAAGGATTGATGTAGAGCTCTGGACTGGTTTGCTCCAACCTTTAAGGCGACAGTAAATCCTATATCAGAAATGATAAAAACTAAGAATATACCATTATATACAGATCATTTGCTTACTTGTGAATTTTTTTTAAATTCATAATTAAAAAAGTTCATTCGGCTTTTATATCTAACATTCAAAAAATCCTGCCAATTATATATATATATATATATATATTTTAAATGGACAATTACAAAATTAATGTAAAATGAAATAATCGTTTAAGTGGCCATTTCACGTGCATTTGCTAGAAGTTTTCATATTATTTATTTAAAATATAAGTAATAAAATATAGAGCGATCTAGAAAAAACAGTTTGGGTCAAATGTTATTTTACAAGTAAATAATATGTAGTAAACAGGTTATTTTCTACGTTTTTATCACTACTCTGATATGGTTTACCACTATCTTAAGGTGACCCATTCGTCTGTAGTTGCAACGATATGCATTTCTAATTATAGTTTTGTTGAACATATTGGCAAAATATATTTTTCTCAATATACACAAATTTTCCCAGAATTTAACAAATTGTTTTGTTAAAAGTCATTGCCATTTACAGTGTGAAGCATATGTCTGGATTTCTCCAATACCTTTCATATGGTTACAAACTAAGTAAATGCTTTCACAGTTGAACAGGAAGTGATGTACATGTATGAGGATTCTACAAACCATGTTGCACGTACGTATCTGCATGTCACGTTCTCAATGTGAAATTTTAAAATTTTCTTTGAAGAAAGGGAGGAAAGTCCGATTAGTACGTTATAGGGTGCCATAAAATTAGTTTAATAGGTGCATTTGTGACTTCTAATTATTGTTCGCTAAGTTAAAATTTGCATTTTGATTATTTTGGAGAAAAAGCCAGTTCAGTTTTGTATTGAATGCTTCATCATGATGCGTATACATAGTAATGTCATGTTGATAATTCCATCCAAGGTAAGTTTGGAAGCCATTTTGGAAACAGCAAGTTTGGAAACCATTTGGTGATATGCAGCGGACATTAGCAATGGAAGATGGGCAAGCGCTGGCCATGCATGTGTGCTATCGATCAATGCATATAAGCTAGAAACAAAATGCCATTTGTAACTTGGCGAATGATAATTATATATCGTAAATTCACCCATTACACCAATTTTACAAAAGCTGTAAACCTTCTAACTGGGCTTATCGCCCTATCAGAATCTTCAAGTTAGAATTTTAGAATCATACGACCCTAAAACTTGAAATGCTTTCTGGAATCCTCACACGCCACTTCCTATTCACCTGTGAAAGCAGATTTTACTTAGCTGTTACCATATGGAAGAAATTGGAGGGTACCAGGAATATGCCTGGCCCTTCTATGAACTTTCTTTCACATACAGCTTTGTCTCTTTGAATGTCCTGGGAAACAAAAAAAAAATTCAAATTGTCTTTTTGATGTGGATTGAAAACGTTACAGAAAACGAAACTATCCTTGGTAAATGTATATTTTTTGGTCGCATTAATGATGATAGCAGGACAATGTACATGGATGGACCCATTACCTTGACCCTTAACGTAACTTCAATTTGTCTGTGTATTTTATTTTTCGAAAATGTAGCATTAAAGGAATCTCTGCTGCGATTGTAAGCTTAGTCAAGTTACTTAAATTAACTTCAAAGTTTAAGCACAGGGCTGGTCTAAGGTACCAGTAACAGCTGCAGCCGCATGGGCAGCCACTGAAAAAAATATTAAAAATATTATTTTCAAGTTTTTTGATGAGCAAAAGAGAAATTTGGAGCAAATGATTGTTCAGTAATAATTTCTTTTAAAATAACTTAATAACAAAAATAAAAAAGTACCTTCAAAATTCTTTTCGAAATAAAATGTTCAATAACTTATGTTAAATGATTGTTATTAAGTGGTAGTTTTAACTACCATTTTCGTTTTCAGCGTAATTTAAAGTTCTATTTTAGCATTCATGATTGTACACAGCTTTTCAAATTGTAGGGTTGGACAATTGAGGAAAAATTAATATTGACAGTAAAACGCTATACATGTACTGTATATTTATTGCATAACTTTCTTTTAATGAAGTTAAATGCTGTTGCTTCGAAACAACCACTGCCACTGAACACTACTACAGTTTGAAACACACACAATTCATAAGGGATGTTCAGTAAAATGTTCATAGAAAATCTATGCCAAATTGTCGATAGGAACATCAACGACAAATTTCCTAAATCATAATATCGACATTAGGCTGCTACCCAGTTTTGATAATAATTAATATTCTTACATGACAATTGCATGGCGGCTTCTCTCAAATAATTCACAGTGGGAATTAAGATTTCATACAAACATGAATTTGAAATTGGACAATGGCAAGGATGAGAGAGAAAAGGTACCGCAGTTTCCACATTCCACAATTCTCCACTAAATTCTTAGAAACGCAATTGGGCTCTTGGCTTAGAAAATGTTGCTTTTCATACAAAGTTATTCAATTCAATTCAATACCCTACAGTCAGTAAGTAAATGCCATATGGTAGGGGGGATCTGGTTGGCTAGAAAACGGATAGGGTTACTTTATAATACAGTTGAATAATACTTGGGAGATCTCAAGTACGCTTGTTAGATGTATGGTGAAAATGTGTTAATTTAGAAAAACAAACCAGGTTTTGGAATGAACAGATGCTAAAAATTACTGACAGTTATCAATTCGGATTTATATGAATAATTCCTTCAGTAACTGCTAAAACATTGAATTAAAAATGTAACTCCATTTCACCAGTGAATCTCCAAACCTTTTTGAAACAGGGCCCACTTTTTTGGACTACAAACTTTAATGACTCACTTAGCTGTAATGGATATAATAATAAGTTATAAAAAGTTCAAAAAGTATAAACTCTTTCTTTATTCTCAATAATGCATTTTCCATACGAAAAACGTTCGTATTTCAAGAAAAGGTGAAATAATTTATTTAAAAAATCGCCGACAACGACCAGAAGCGTATTGCTAAGCAACGTTCCTGGAACAATATAAGTATAAAAAGAATAAAATAAGTAACAAATGATAAGAGGATGTAAAAAATAAGAACATACACAGCATTTCCAAAACATAAAAATTAATACAATATGTAAGCACAAGCGTGCCACCTAAAGAAAACTATCACACACCAAAGGAGAATCATGCAATATCACTAAAAGTAATGAGAAAATGAGAAAATGCATTTGGTGCAAAAACCATGTGAAGGCTTGAAATTAGGTTAAATAAATTTCAAAAGATGCGCACATGTACAAATGATAAGAACATGCCCAAAACACTTCCAAAATCTAAAAATTAAAGCAAAGCGTATTACAAAAAAAAAAAAAAATCACACAATGCCATCGTAAGTAAAGAGAAAATGAAGACTATAACGATTGTAAAGCGTCTAATTTTAAAGTTGCATTTTGATACGATTACCAAGTAAAAATTTTAATAAGTGCGAAAAACATCCAGAAGAATCATACGGTGATTTGTAATTGTTCTCCTTAGTATGCACGCATCTGCATACACTTAGCTCTAATTTTTAGATTTTGGAAGTATTTTGGGCATGCATGTTCTTATCATTTGTGCATGTGCGCATCTTTTGAAATTTATTTGCACCTAATTTCAAGCCTTTACATGGTTTTTGCACTAAATGCATCCTTGAAATTAAGCGCTTTGCCATCGTTAGTCTCATTTTTTCGTTATTTACGGTGATAAGAACATGAAGACATGTGTGATTCTCCTTCGATGTGTAATAGTTTTCTTTAGGTGTCACGCTTGTGCTTGCATATTGTATTAATTTTTATGCTTTGGAAATGCTGTGCGTATGTTCTTATTATTTGTACATGTACATGCTCTTATCATTTGTTACTTATTTCATTCCACTGTTAGAGCTTGAATAAAAGGATATGTTCCCGAAACGCTGCTTTGCAATATGCTGCTGGTCGTTTTTTTAAATTAATTCTTTTTACCGACCACTTGAGGATGGCGTCGTTTGTAAAAGATGAAAGAGTTGGGCATTGTTGATAATTGTAAATGAAGTTTTCATTGAGTAAATCTCTTACAATATTACCCATCTCAGACTTAACTCACACGTTTTGAAAGGGTAGCTTGCACCTCAATGCATGATTTTGAGAAAATAAACAGACAGATTAGTTTTTGACGATGATTGGAATACATGTACAGTAAAGCCTGGAGTGACCCCCAAGAAATTGCAATGTTGGTCACTATACAAAGAATGCCTGAAATAAATTAAAATGAACAGGTAGTAATTAAAAACCACAAAGCCTAAAAAGTACAGAATCATCATGTCCATGTGCATTACTTACAGTATATTTATTGCCTTATTACACATTTTTTTTTTTTATGAATTTATGATCATGTTTTTCACTGATTTTTTTCGATCTGAATAACATGATTGGCTGAATTAATTGAGAACCACTGGGGTTAAAGCAGGATGTAAGGTGGGTCATTTGTTATCTGGTCGCTTTATAACGTACATTGGCAATGTAAAAATTGCCAAAAAAAGACAACACTCACTGGTCACTGTACACAACAGACAGGTAGCCAGAGATATTTTATGAAGGAAATGTAGGCTACACAGCCTACACTACAAAAAACAAAACACTAAAAAGTGGTCAACATAAACAGGTGGTCACTTTTCCAGGTTTTACTGTAATTTCTTATTTCCTATTTATTTCTGCAGAGCATAGGTATAAAGGCATTTTTATTTTCACTTTCTCAATCTTTTGAATTATTCGTAAATTTAATCTATGAGGGGTGTTCATCGTTCTGGCAGCGAGTCAAAAAACGCTGTCGGCTGCCAAAACTCCAGATCAGCATTTTTGACAGATCATACATGGCCGTCTACTTCTCTGAGCATCTTTCACAGTACGTTGTCTGTCCATTTCTGAACTTTTCAGTCCACTCATGGAACGAACGTTTGGACATTATTTGGACCATAAACCTTAAACATTTCTGCTCCTGAAGTGCCTTCAAAAGGGGAAAAATAACAATAGACCACTGCTGAGCGACTATCTCCTTAAGTCAAGACAAAGCAGTCTGGTCATGATGGACCCCGACATCTGAATGAAGTTATACTTCCAGTATTTGGAACCTTACCAAGGAGGATGGGATGGGAACGAAAGATGGTCATGACCGATTTATTATAAGAACTATCTCAGCATTCACCTGGAGAGACTGTGTGAAACCATTAAAAAATCACAATCGATGATAGCTGACATAAGAATCGAACCCGTGTCTACCGAATGTGAGGCGATAATGCTAACCACTCAACTATCAAGCAACCACTATTAAGTTTCCAAAACAATCTTCAGCTGATGTGTACACTTCCTGGAAACATGAATGTCATTGTTAAGAATAAATACGAGTGCATATGGCAAAGCACAGGGTAGATTATATGTCCCGCATTTGAACAAACTCATAAACTACATGTGTTTGGGTTCTAAATTTAGGGACTATCCCCATTCCCATATAGCTACTTGGGGTCCCTACAGGATCGTAAAAAATGCGAGTCTTGTACTTTCGGAATGATAAATTTACATATCTTATGTCCAGTATTAAACCGCAGGTTTATATGGCTTAGAGAACATTTATGCACAACTACATGCATTATTACTATAGGAATAGGATAATAAAAGAGAAAGAGAAAGAAAATTATCTATCCAATAAGACTTTTCTCAGTAATGTAAACAAAATTAGTGAAAAACGGAATCTTCAAACTACTCTTATCTTAGTGTAGCCTACACCTCCAACACCGGAACATTTAATTTGCAACCACTTAGGGCTATCCTATGTCCATATTCTAATCATTGTTCTTGAAAAATTGTGATTTAAGAGTTTGTTCTCCTTAATGTTTAGGAACAAAGATACCCTCCACCATGCTGAATGCCTCTTGCCTTCATCTGATTGTCACAATGTAGTGAATGAAACATTTCAGGAATGCACTCATCTCGTTGATTTCGAACAGTGACAGGGCAATCATGCAAAATTAAATATTCCAAATTTACTATTTCAGTACAGTGAAAGCCATTTAATTTTTAAAAAAATATTTTTTAGGTAATATTTGATGTTGCCTGTTTGCTGCAGCGGCTGAATTATCGTCTTCTAACTAATGCAGAAAATCTAAATAAGGGTAGCTGCTGGTGCATTAGATGCATGCCTTATGTATCCAGGCTTGCATGAAAGTTGCTGAAACTTGTTTCGCCATTTGTGTTATGTAGATATGTGGAAAATACATGTATGATCGAAACATGCGATGAGAGACCGAATGAGAAAACATTTTTACATAAAGAACAGCATAGGAAAAAATCCTTTCCAAATGTTTTGATGGAATAAAATGGGTGATCGAATTAAGTGTGGTCAAATTAACAACAGGCTTTCACTGTAACACAAATGAGGTCAAATACTGAAATCATTACTGTTCAAAACAAGTAATCTATGACTAGATTTCACAAAAAATTCCATTACAAGTTGCAAAATGTCAGATATTAGCATCATCATAAATAATTTACTGCAATTAAGGGCCTGAAATATAAAGTACCAAACACACTTTGTGGGGACTTTGATTTGTTAGGAATGCTGTAATTTAGAACAAAAGATCATGGTACTGTTGACACTTTTTGTTGCAGTATAGGAAAAATGAGGAATGCTACGAACATTTTCAAATATCTTTTCGCAATGGCTGGAATATTCCAATTTTCCAAATAATGCCACACTACTGCTATCAAGTTTTTTGGTGTATCCAATGTCGCTTTTTTATAGTTATATGGGGCCAGTTGGCTTTGTCAGGTATGATACTGGGGAGTGCCCATCACTACTAAGGAAAGCAGAGGCAGCACTCATCATGGATGGTGGACCCTGGTAGGCGCCAACTGGCGCCACCTCTTGGCTGAAGCGAGATGCAGCTGCTTGCTTCTTCTTCTCCAGGATAACAGTGTGCACCTTGCCCTCAATGGATGCAATGTCAAAGAGTGCGTCCACATTATTAGCTAGAGCGTATTGCCGTACTTTGACGAGTGCTGCCAGCACCTCCTTGTCAACAACAGGAATTTCCAATTCACAGTCTTGTTCCTCATCATATTGTGCCTCGGCACTTGCCCTGGAGATCGCGCTCTCAATTGCTGGGTCATGGAAATTTGCAAAAGTGGCGATGCCCCCATCAAAATTGACAAATTCTGTAACATCAGCAACATTGATAACAATATGCTCAGCTCTTGCTTGCTCCATGAACTGCTGCAGGGGAATGTCCTCATCCTCGGGCTCCTCAGCTATCTCCAGCTTTTCAAAGCCTGACTTCTTGAAGCACTTGATTATAGCTGATGATCGGACGCCATTCCATGCATCAATAATCCAAAGGATGGCGTCCATTACAGAGATGGATTTGACGATGTCTTTGTTGGATACAGCATTGTCAAAGTTGGCAATCACGTAGCGCAAGAAGTGGCGGCGGTATAGACTTTTGAAGACACGAAGAATTCCCTGCTCCATGGGCTGGATGACTGAGGTGGTGTTGGCTGGAAAAAACATGACCTTGACGTTGGTCAGTTCAACGATTTGGTGTGCAGGGCAGTTGTCAATAAACAAAAGAATCTTGCGATTCTTTGCCTTAAACTCTTTGTTGATGGCATGCAACCAGTCTGCAAAGATTTCCAGCCGCATCCATGCTTTTGGATGGGCATGCCACACAACAGGCAACCGTTTAACATCAAAGTTGCGGAAGCAGCGTGGTTTGAGGGTCTTGCCAATAACGAGAGGTCTCAATTTCTCCCCTGTAGCACTCACACACAGTAGTACAGTCAGCCGTTCTTTCGCCAACTTGCCATCCTTGCACAGGTCAGTAAGTGTAGCCAGTGTTTTGTCGGGCATCGCCCGGTAAAATAGGCCAGTTTCATCAGCATTGAAGATGTCCTCGACTTTATAGCCAGCACAGAAATGCGGCAAGGCTTGGATAAAGTCGCCGATTGCAGAGTCCACATCATTTGAATCAGAGCTGATCACTTTTTGGTGGATGTTGTGGCGGTTCTTGAACTTGTCCAGCCAGCCATTGGAGGCACGAAAGTCCATGCGATTGTGCTTTTGGGCAAAGGTAAGTGCAGCCTTCTGGATCATTGGCCCAGACACGCGCACATTGATAGAGCGCATGCGCTGGAACCATGTCCATGTGTCATTGTTTATTTCCATATAGTCAGTCTTTCGGGGCAAGCGGCCCCGTTTCAAGTTTGTGTTCTCTGCCAGCATTTCCATTAGCTCCTTTTTTCTCTTCTTGATGTTGCACACAGTGCCCTTGGAGACATTGAAACGCTCTGCTGCCTTGCGCTCACTGTTCTCTTCCACAAACTTCAGTAGCTCAATCTTTTTCTCGAATGTCAACTCCAGTGGCTTTTTCTTCGTAGTTGCCACTCGACCAACGTTCGGTGCGTCACTCTTTTTCAGACCCTTCTTTTCCTCTAATACATTGAAAAAACTTATGTTAAACGAATTGCCTTTTTAACATATAAACATATAAGGAAAATAAAACTGCTTCAGGCATAGCAGTTGATCATAAATGAAGATTTTCCATAAAAGACAAAGAAGCAAGTTTTATTTTTGACTTTGGACTTCAGCATTATACAGTTTATTTTTCCTTTAAAATGCCACATATTCCAGAAAAATAACATTAACAATTTAAGATTTTTCTTTAATTTTTTTTTGTAAATTATCGTGGTTTTTATTATCAATAAACCATGGCCAAATAATTATGACCTGAATTGGAATCAATAGTTAAGAATGGTTAGTTAAAATGTTACTTGAAAATAAAGTAAATAATATTTACCTAATGAGATATTTTATAAGTTACCATCATTGCAGGCATAGAGGTTTGCATCTCATTCTAAATAACTTGATTTCCAACATGTTAAAACTTTTTTTCATGAGTTTTTTTTTAACAATCACAAAAAACATTCACTAGGGATATTTGGACAATCTGACAGTAATAATTAAGAAACAGAACTTTAAAATACTATTTCCAAAACATTATTATTTCCAATGAAATTTATAAAGTTTTAAATAACACGATAAACCTCCAAGGTTTACATTTCAAACATTTGCCCATCAACTGTAAAATTAGACAAATCAGCAAGAAGGCCAAATTAAGTTGATTGCAGTCGTTTTTTTGTTTGGAAAACAGCTACATAACATGTAGGCCTATGTACAAACGAAATCATTGCTTGTAATTTTTTAAGGAAAACTGAAATGCTTGAAAACAATAATCATAATATAGATTGGGATATATTATTGCTGAAGTTAAATGGTATTTTATCGATTCATGTCTGATTTCCAAAAGTCTTTTATGTAAAACTTCATTAAAATCAAACTATATCAAAAGATGATGCATATAAGGTTGTTATACCCATTTTTGTTGTAGTATGTTGTTCTTGACTTGCGTCTTATATAATTAAAGTTTTTGTTAACAGTCTGACACAATGATGCATGGTGGTGGTGAAAACACAGACCAATTAACTAGTTTATCAGTTTGTCTAATCCATTGGTAAGGACGAGGTGGCCAATATACACCAAGGCTGGGCTTAATAATATTTCCATGAGACTAAAATGGCATGTGTGATGCAGCTAGTTTTATTCTTCGTATACGCAGAGCATACAGAACTATGAAATGCTATCGCCCAGTACTGTTTAACTTATTCTATGTGAAGAACAGAAACCTAAAAGTCAGTAACACGTCCTTTTCTTTCCCAGTCACCATAACGAGTTGGTTCTGGCCCACGTGGACCTCCTATTTCACCAGTGTGAGGGTTAACACTATTTGGCCATGGTGGCAAGGGCTCCTTTTCGGCATAGGGGTGCACATACTCTACTTCCTTTTCCTGATCAAGTTTGCCAATGGGAGTTTTGGGCTTTCTCACAGGAGTCTTGGTTGAAGGTTCATTATTTCTGGAATGAGCATCATCAGAGTACTTTCTGGTGGTTCCTAGTTGAGCAGCTTTTGTCAAGGTGGTCTCAAATCCTAAATTAGATGGTAGGAAAAAAATACGATGAGGAGGATTAGGCATTCTGAACAAGTTGAAAAACTAAGCAGCTTATGGATTCTTCAGCACTATGGGTACCGTCACAACGAGCTTTTTTTCAGTCGAAAGCAGCTGACAACCTTTCGTGCATGTGCATTCGAAGAAAACCGAGCTGAGGCAGGCTGAAAAAGTCTATACTCGGCCCGCGCTAGCGTTTGTCAGTCGCTTTCAACTGAAAAGAAGCTCATTGTGAAGGTACCCAATGAAATGAATTATTTTCCTCGTATTGCATTTCATTCTATTAAGTATTTTAATTCTTGAGAATTTACTTTGATTTTGTTCTTCCTTAAAAATTTGATCTTTCAAAAAAAAAATGCAACATACAACCAATATTTTCCTTGAAAAAATGGGTCTTTATTTCCATTTATATCCGTTAGTTTGCACTTTTGTCTCGCACATCATTAGGGGCAGTCAGGTAGAAGCCTTATCATTTGTTCTTTGCCAGTTGTGAAGTAACATGTCCAAAGAAAACACGTTAATTGATTTAAAAACAACCATATTAACATTGGATTAGTTGATTTTATACAGTGGCGTAAATCACGACGGCCAAAATAAGATTTATAAAGCTTCTGTATGAGTACCCTTAATAAAACATGAATAGCGTTGCTGGACAGAGGAAGTGCTAGGAGAGTATATTTGAGGGATGCAGAATGGTTTTGAAATGCAACCCCAAAATCTTCAAACACTATTAAATTTATCAAGAATGCAGTCTAACACGACTATTTTCTAGATATAATAATTCAGGCAGATGATATCAGTGATAGATCTTTTCCAATCTGTTATCATCAAGTAAAAGTCAAAATTAATTGGCCAGCACAACCTATTTCAGAATCGTAAAAGAACCGTTGGAAAAATCATTTGTCCAAAGTGTAGGCCTATACAGTGCATTTCTCAACCTAGAAAATTGCCAGCAATCGTGTTTGCTCAGAGATGAATCATTAACGCAAAGTACAAACAAACAAAGATGTGTGCATTTTCCAAAGTTTATGAATCAATCCATCAGTATGGATGTATTTCAAAATTTTTGAATAGCTATAATTTGATGTAGGAACGAACTTTTTCCCCTTTCCTTGGGAAACCATTATAGTATTTTAAAGAAACTACTATGTTTACCAAAGTATTCAATTCTGAAAAATATATTTAACAATTTCCTGTAATGTGGCTTAGTTTAGCAATTATGATACTGTGTGGGGAAAAAAAGGTGATGATGCTTTCTAAAGGCTGGTTTTCACCAGTGTTGGGCAAGAATTAGCTGAAATTTAGTTTCAAATAATTCTTGCTCAACTCGCAACACCCAACTTGCCAAGCGTCACTTGAGCTTAGTCAACAGTTCCCACAACATTTTCGCAGTTGAAAAATTTTTTAATGCCCATTAAAAAAATTGAAACTTACATTTCAAAGTCATGGATGTGAGTAATCTTTACACAATTAATTACAAATATTTATCAACATTCCACATTCACAACAAATAATAACGTCGAACATCAACAAAATACTCTCGTAAGGGGCCGTCCAAAATTTACATGTAGGCCTACACATTTTTGCCAATTTTTAACTCCCTCCCCTCCTCTAGGTGGACATTGGTAGACAATTATGGTACCCCCCCCCCTTACAGAATTTACATGTACATTGGCTATTTACCCCCCCCCCCTATTTCTATAAAAGTGAATTTATGTTTTACATCCTGTATGCTATATTTACAGTAAATGTGCACAATATTAAATTTACAGGGTCCCTCCAAAGTTATTATTTTCAACTTCCCTATCTTTCTAGGATTAAGAAAAATTTTCCTGACCAATGACAATGTCAGAAATTGGCATACCATAAATACGGAATTAAGCGCCCTGGCGCTTATTGGAAAATTCCGGGAAACTCCCCCC
>JAQGBX010001969.1:0-22238 GCA_034698745.1 Megaphyllum sjaelandicum | reverse complement strand
AATAAAAGATCGCGCCGATGCTAGTATCGGTTCCCAAGGTCGCCTAAAAGCAATTCCCCCTTCCTAGCCATCGTAATGTAAATATAATAAAACGTCACTAATATCTAGTGTATTTCCCCCCTTAAGAACGGGCACAATTCACGCTTCGCGAACATATTCATACCACAGCCACAGCTTCATCCGACACTCAAGACCCCGCATTTCAGACTGCCTTGTCTCCGTTTATTCTCGTTCTTATATCTCGAATTCGAATCATGTGACAACAAGGTCTTTTAGCTGATGACGCAATTCCTGTCATCAGCCTAATGAGCTTTTGGACCTCACGGTCAACTGACCGTGACACATTAAAACAGTAATTTCTATCGGGCAAACAGTCGGGCAAACACGCATAACACTGCAGCTTTTCTGAAATCAATTCTGTATAATTATGATACTGAAGTTTGTGGCGAATGGAAGATGTTTGTAAGAGCTTTGTTAAATTTCCTCCCATTCTTAGGGGTCATTCAAAAAAAAAGTCCTCATGTAGGGGATAGGGGAAGCGGAATGGAAATGTCTGGGAGACGCCGGACAAAATCGAAACGTCCGGGAGACACCGGACAAAACGGAATCCGGACAAAACGGAATTACTGTCCGGGGAGACGCCGGACAAAACGGAATTACTGTCCGGGGAGACGCCGGACAAAACGGAATTACTGTCCGGGGAGACGCCGGACAAACGGAATTAATGTCCGGGGAGACGCCGGACAAACGGAATTAATGTACGGGGAGACGCCGGACAAAAGGAATTAATGACCGGGGAGACGCCGGACAAACGGAATTAACGTCCGGGGAGACACCGGACAAATGGAAATGTCAGGGAAACGCAGGACAAATGGAATTAATGTCCGGTAAGACGCCGAACAAATGGAATTAATGTCCGGGGAGACGCCGGACAAATGGAATTAATGTTCGGGGAGACGCCGGACAAATGGAATTAATGTCCGGGATGACGCCGGACAAATTGAAATGTCCGGGAGACGCCGGACAAATTGAAATGTCCGGGAGGCTTCGGTCAAATGGAAATGTTCGGGAGGCGCCGGACAAACTGAAATGCCCGGGAGACGCCGGACAAATTGAAATGTTCGGGAGTCGCCGGACAAAGTGAAATGTTCGGGAGTCGCCGGACAAAGTGAAATGTCCGGGAGAATCCGGACAAATTGAGATGTCCGTGATACGCCGGACAAATTGAAATGTTCGTGATACGCCGGACAAATTGAAATGTCCGGGCGACGCCGGACAAATGGAAATGGAAGTGTATACAACAGTACAATACTATTTTATTATTGCTGGTACGGGAAATGAGAGGCAAACACGCATAGCTTCCGTACTTTCAGATATAGGAACAATCTCACCATTAGCCTGAAGGAATTGTGGGAAACCATGAAAAACCACAATCGAGGATAGTCGACTCGGGAATCGAACCTGAGTCTACCGAATGCAAGACGAGAATGCTAACTTCTAAGCCACCTTGCATTTCATATTTGAAAATATTTGATACAATTCCTGAAAAATGAATGCCTCTGAAATGTTACTGATCATTGATTTTTGCAAGTTTTGTTGTGTTAAATATAGTGCATATCTTTTAGGTTCGAAGTGAAAAACCAATTAAACAGTGGTCAATACATGCTATTCCAATTTCCGGGAATTTAATCTAGTATAGGATTATAAACTTTTGTTTGACGAGAGATGCATTTTTTTAAATTGTTTTTTAAATAATGTATTTATTAATTTTGCAGACGTTTGAAAGATGAATCAGTCGGATACTTAATTACCAGCATTATAATGGGTGGAGCATTTGTTTTCGGACTTGCGGTCTGTGGACAGCAATTATCTTCAAATCATTCGTGGAATCCCGATGGGAAAAAAGTAGTTTAGAAGAAGTACTCACTTTCAGCCAGCCTTATTTTTCTAAGATATGCTTCGAAGGTTATTTCCAAGTGATCAATCATCGAATGCAAATCATCGGTGATCAATCATCGAATGCAAATGGGAAAAAAGAAGCATCTTTTATGATTTTCATACTTCAATACATGATTCGGTTCGGAATTTCTCATCAACGAGAGAATATTCCCCATTTAATGTTTTTCACTGTTTTTTCTGAGCAGAATTTTGGATTTGCTCATAGCGAGGAAGTGAGTTTCCACGAGGTCTCAAAGCCATGGTCGTCTCTTTCGGTTTTGCCATCTTTGGCCTTGTTGTTATAAGTCATTTTGACGACAACAGACCCCCTTTGGATGTTAAGTTTCACACGTTTGTCCCATTTCTTTGTTTCGCAATTGTTCTTTTTATACACCTTGAAGCCACTCTTTCCCACATACACGCGTGTATTCCTTGTTCCGTACACTATTGGATATTAGTTTCTCTGTGTAATCGTCAATGAATCTCTGTACAGTGGTTCATTGACGATTACACAGAGAAATGAAATCACATGAAATGCACAACATCATGCACGTTATTTTTTGTTGGACATTTATTTGGGAATTTGTGTGCAACTATTAATTGGGATTGGAATTTGGCTTTGTACGAAATGCTCTGAAATGGCAAAGAACTGCAAATACGAGCTAATCGGTAGTAACGAACTATACAACCCCCAAACCAACTTATGCAAATTTTCAGGTTTGAACATGAACTCTGTTGATATTAGGGGTAAATACGCAGAAACTTTAGGAATCGTACTTTGGCAAAATCGTAAAATCGACACATTCTTCGGTTTGAAAAAATCAATCAAGGTTATTACCAATGAATGCATTCAATCCAAACATGAAACTTCATGACTGCAAATCAAACTAAGATTCATAAAGCGCATTCTGAGTACCCCTATTATATGCCTAATATGAGTCCCATGGTCAGAATTTACAGGTGTAAAATATTCTGCTTATCTGAAGACGATAAAAATTTGTAATTGAAAACCTTGTGATTTACTTAATATTTGATGAGGTACATTACTCAAGGGGTATGATAGAGATATGATTTAAACGTTGATAGCAAAACAGTGAATCTGATTGGCGAAAGTTCTGCATTTCAAACACATGCCATTAAGTTCATTGTTTAGCAAATCAGAAAATCTTTTTGGGCGCTGTCCGATTAACTTTCAACGAAGATTTCACAGATCTTGCAAAAGCTTTCGATTCTATGACTTCTGTCCCTCGTCAGCGCGTTTAAAAAAAAAACATGAAAGTTTCAATTCTGAAATATATTTACGTTATTTGTGCCATTTAATGGATGTCTTTCTTTCCTCCCAAAGAATTGCTCCAATTAAAGGTAAATACTGTTAGGAATTAATTGACTAGCCTCATTCGTCTCATTAACGTATGTGTTAAGAATGTTGGATTTTTTAACATAGTACCGAGTAAATGAGGAAGTTTCAGATAGGATTTTCTTTCCTAAAATAAAGCTTATTTGAATTTTTCAAAAACGAAGTTAAATTGGAGCAATAGGGATGGCAAAATTTTGCTATTCGACAAAACCGAGGCTAAAATTTCCGCAAAATAAATAAATCCAACAAGATTTAAATTAAAAAATGTCACATCAACAGATTTAATATAATTAATTTTCTGAACAGCAGTTTCTCGCTCAAATGATGATTCTCAAGAACAACTGACCCAATACAAAAAAAGACAAATAACAACGCTACACATCGTATACCGGGAAAACTTTGGTCATTCGCATTACAAAAGAGACGCTACTTAACATTGATAAATAAGGCTGAACAGGTACTTATTTAATCAAATGCATCGTTATTAAGTAAAATTCCGCCATGATCAAGGTATTCACGATTTCTAAGGCTAGTCTGCATTTACCTTACTGCACATTTAAAAGATTCCAAGCTTGAAAACAATGAGGAAAAATTAAAAATGAAATATTAAACATAGGGAGTTCATTCAGAAGTAGCGCAGTTCTGCGTGACAGTCCGATAGCAAATGATTTCAAACGATATAATCTTGCCGAATAGTAGGCTGATAATGATTCTTTTGCATTAAATATTTCCCCGCTATTGCCTGGGAAATGGCAGTAGTGCGAATGTCATGTAAATGATGACCTTAAATAGCGATGACGAAAAGAAAGGTTGCGGTGCCCATGATAAATGAATCTCGGACGGTCTACCTGCCAGGGTTGCTGGAGTGTTCGAGTGGGGAAATTCTCCGTATGGAAGGACATAACATTTGTTTGCCATTCCGTCAATTATATTGCTTTAAATTACGCTACTATGTAATAGCTCAAACACAATACCGGCAGCCCAGTTCTTCAACGGTAGAGCTCCAACTATGAACTTGCCTTACAGGTCACATCCATGGTTTGCTCCAATGAATTTTCTACTGAGTTTCCTCATGCACGAGTCCGGCATCTTTCGCCATTCCATAAAATATGGAATTATGGTTTTCTAGTAGAACTTGGGGAGAGTCAAATTCTTTGATAAGGCCTTTATCTAGAACAATAACTCTGAAAGAAAAATACTTGGCTCAATATCAGGTAGCAATATAGGCATAACCAAGACATGCACAATATGGCACTTAAAAAGCTGAATTCCCATACCTTGTTCAAAGGCATAGTTTGGAATTACGGACTTACCTTGTACTATCCATGATTGTATTCAGGCGGTGAGCAATGGTCAGTACCGTGCACTCTGCAAATTCTTTTCGAATTGTGGCCTGGATCAAATCGTCAGTTTCAAGATCGACAGCAGCAGTTGCTTCATCGAGAATTAAGATTCGTGTTTTCCTAAGTAATGCTCGAGCCAGGCAAACCAACTGCCTTTGTCCAACGCTAAATATCAAACATATCAGAAGAACTGAGATAAAATTTGCATACAAAAAATAATGGCAGAGCAAATGATCTAAACCAAAACAATTCATAAAATAAGCAGCAATACAAGGATGGGCAAATATAATAAATAAACATTAGCAACATTCCACAAGTGACCTCAAATAAAGTAAATTGAGGTATACTGGATAAAGAACATCAACCAGGGGATAACTTTGATGGGTACAACTCATTTATTCAATTGCAGAAACTCCAAAAATTTGACAAAAAGTATTTTACCTTAAATTGTCTCCTCCTTCAGTGATCTCGTGTTGAAGACCAGATGCCAAAGAAGAAACAAATTCTTTTAAATGGGATAATTCCAAAGCCTTCCACACCTTCTCGTCTGAATGCTCGTTAAATGGATCCAAATTCATCCGTAAAGTTCCAGAAAACAAAACTGGGTCCTATTATTATAAAAAATAACATTTAATGATATTTCTCGAGAAAAAACATGCATGGCCACTGTGCGCTAAGCTGCCACGCATGTCAAAATGAGAGACGATATTCTTAAAGAACATTCCATAAAAATTCTGACCTGTGGAATAATGGTTAACTTGGACCTGAGATCGTGTAAACCAATTTTAGAAATGTCAATGCCATCGATGGTGATGCTTCCAGCAGCGGACTCGATAATCCTAAACAAGGCCAAAGTGAGGGACGATTTTCCTGCTCCGGTCCTACCTACAATTCCGATCTTTTCTCCTGCTTCCACGTTGCAGGTTATTCCCTTTAGTACGAGTTCAAGTCCTTCCCGATAACGAATTTTGTAATCGTTAAACTTGACGACGCCAGACTGAGGCCAATCTGCCGGTGGCTTCGTGGCTTCGATCCTAGTCGCTTTCTAAACATCAAATTTTAAAACAGAGACAGGTTAAACTTAAAAGTGCCTGTCAGTTCTCATAAGATGTAATTAGTGATAATGCCTGGCACTCAAGCAATCAAAGAAATATTTCCAAATTGAAATTTCTTGATGATGGAATACGAAAATGACTGATATCATAAATTACTGATAATTTACCTCCGTTGGAGTAATGGCATATTCTTTCATGCGCTCCACGGCTACGATGTTAATTTCAAGTTCTCCACTCATTCGTACCAACCAGTTCAATGTTGATGTTACCTGAATATCAGGTTTTAAAAAAATCGGAAATATTAGTCAACATTTCAGAAACTACAAGTACATGAAAAAAAAACTGCAGTTTTAGAAGATTGTTTTACTCACAGATAGTGCATAGCTGAGAGAAAGTCCAACGATTCCTGGATTGATGGTGTCTCTACCAAGAACCACAAATAATGCTGCTGCAAATGCAACAATACTCCCTACAAATTCCAAGCGAACAGCCAACCATCTGAGCAATTTAAAAATAAAATAATTGAACAAATCACTGAGTAAAAAACGCCAGAAAAATAGATCAAATGTCACTAACCTATTTGCGACAATGCTGGGAAAATATGCAATTTGGTTTTCATCGACTCTGTCTTCTGACTGTGCAATAAAAACGTTTTGTTTGCCATATGCTCTGATTGTTGATGAGCCAGTTACGGTCTCTGAGAAATGAGAATAGATAGGCGATCGACTGTTGGATTCCAAACGCTTTAACTGGCGTGAAGTAGCCACATAGAGCCTCTAAATTGAAAGTAAACGCAAATTTGAGTCTCGTAGAATTTTACGATTCACGAGAATGCCGAGAGCATACAACATACCTGAATGAAATAGTATACTATAGATAGTGGAATAATGACAGCAATAAAAATTGGCGTGCTTATGCAAATGACAACGATGGTGGAAACCACTTGCATCACACACATGAGAAATGAACGAATTGTTTGAGGAATAGCAGAATCCACTACATCGACATCCTTGGAAAACCGATTCACGATCCTACCCAGAGGAGTGGTGTCAAAGAAGGACATTGGCGAGCGCAAAATGTTAGACAGCATGTCTGAATGGAGGAGGTTGCTGGCTCGGATGGAACCATATGCCATGGTGAATGATCCAAACATGACAAAAATTGCTGAATGATGATATGAATAAGTTAAAATTAACACCCTCAATCTCAAAAACATGTAAATAATTTATACAAAAATCCAACAATTGCAGAAGTAAACAAGAAATGCTTAGATTAATAGGTATAAAAACAACTGCATGGTTAGTACAGATTTCTTGATGTACATAGGTTTTGCACTGTTTAGAATATGGAACCAAGAATATGAAAATATTAAAATTTCAATACAAATCCCTTAATAAATGGAAAAAGAATTCAGAATGTACCGGATAGTCTTAACAGTCAACAAGATTTCTGAAGATTTCATTCGCATATACATGCAGACAGCAGGATGTACCATAATATAAATTACTTGCATGAAATCAATCTAAAATAAAAAAACGAATAACAAATACCTTGTCCAAAACCTAATCCACCATAGACTCCCAACCGCAAATTGGTCAGAGCAGAATCTTGAGTGCCATCTTGATTAGGTTTATCATTACTCCAGGCACTTAACCAAAGGTTAGATCCTACCGAACAACCATGTGACAGCACCACGAAGAGAAAAGTGGTTATGGACATTACAAGTCCCACGGATTTGATGTAATACAAATAAATAGCCATTTGGACCTAATAACATAAACGCAAATATAGATTATGAAAAGTTTTCTACCTTCAAAGAAATACGATAATGAAGTGACCAACTGACCTCGCCTGTTTCAACAGTTTCTTTCTTTATAAGTTCAGTGCCAGCTTTGCCATCAACAGCAGCATGATTGTTCACGCCTTCAACCTTTGACTTCTGTCTGGAAATCGAGTGATCCAAGCTGTGATGGCGACCGGAATCCTGCGATTTTTGAAATGAAAGTTGCCTGTTGCTATCGTGCATAGAGGCGTCATCTGAAGTTTGGCTTTTTGTACGTGAAAATTGCCTCGAAAACTGCCTGCAAAAACGATATAAATCAATAAACACTAGTCTTTATTTTGACAACTATGTGGTCACACATGGATGGGAATACCAAGTAAAGATTTCTAAAACTTATGAAATTATATAGGAATAGATGGTCATAATTTTATCTTGAAATGTGCATTTTATACAAGAGCAGACACCTAATTGGTCATATCAAGTAGTAAACTTCACATCAGTGTCAATTTTCATAGCAACTAGGGAATATTTGCTACTGAATTACATATAAGCACAATGGATGAAAACACCTTACATGTAATCATCTCATTACGACTAATTTATCATCTCTTGAAATGTTTGCGAATTACTCGTGCATCTTTGCATTATTAATGATGGATATAAGACACTACATTAATACTTCTGAAAAAACATAATATTAGTACAGACCAGATTATTATATTAGTTACACTACGTTATTAAAGCCCTCATTTAGACCTACAACTAACTCAATTTCACTGTTAGTTTAAGATCTAGGTTTCAAATGCAAGGAACTATTCAGTTAAGTGCAAGTAAATTAGTCAGAGTCATGAATACTTGAAAATTAAATTTTAGTGAGTTTGAGAAATATATATAGCAAGCTATAAGATTTATTGTGCAGTACTTACACCGGCTCTGTATGTCTGAGAAGATTGAAAGAGAAAATGAAAACCAATGATACTTAAAATTTAAAATACAGCAAGAAAAGCATTACAAACATTATTACACTGTCATTGTTATGCCTGTTCAATTGCTTTCCCAGATAAAACAATTTGCAAGTTGTAATGTTAATCCATGCAGTAAAATCATCCAAAATAGCTCACTCAGAGATGTAAAATGGCTAAAATAATATTTAACAGCAAATGTACTTACTGTTTCAATTCTGGAGATCCAATGGTGGCGAGAATTTCATCTTTCATTTCTTCCAATCCTAAACACAAAAATAAACATTTTTCAGAAAAAAACCAAGATAATCAGTCTTCAAACACCAATATCAAAAGCTGTTGTAGATACAAAAATTTCAAACATATTTTCTTGGAGAATATTCTTGGAGATATTTTCATATTTACCTTCAATGTCTAATTCTTGCTCATCTTCGCTTCCTAAGTAGTTAATCAGAAATTCGGCAAAAGCTCCTTTTCTCGCTAGAAGTTCCTTGTACGTTCCAACTTCAGAGATTGAACCTTTGCTAATGACGACAATCAAGTCAACTTGAGGTAGATAAGTGATCCCATGAGTAACTAAAATCCGTGTCTGCAATGAATTAATTTAGCAAGTTGTACATATTCTTAATTAAAATTTTGAGGTGCAATTAAGAATTTTTATACCTTCCCCTTCAACATCCCTTCTGGCCCAATTACATTCTCAAAAATGTGCTTTCCAACATGGGAATCCACTGCACTTAATGGATCATCCAAAAGATAGATATCTGTATCATTGTAAACAGCACGAGCCAAACTCACTCGCTGCTTCTGTCCGCCACTGAGGTTGATGCCCTACAACATATGAAGTAGCAAAGTTGAGGGCCTTGGTCTATACTTTGGGTTTCGACCAAAACTTTCCATTTTACCTTTTCTCCAATTTCTGTTTGATCACCCCCTGGAAGCATATCCAAATCAGCTTTTAAGGCACATCCATCAATACACTTCTCATATAAGGATGCATTGAATTTTTTCCCAAACAAGATATTGTCCTGTAAAGTGGCATTCTGAATCCAGGCTTGTTGTGCAACATATGCAATGGAACCCTATTAAAATTTGGGTCAAAAGATAGGTTCAATATACAAGTAGTTGGCACTGAAAAATCACTGAAGAAAATTGTTCACACACCTTGGTATTAACTCTTCCGTGCAATTTGTCCATTTCGCCAATTAATGCAGAAATAAGAGACGACTTCCCACATCCAACAGGCCCGACAACTGCGACCAAATTCCCATCACGAACTTGCAAATTTATGTCATTTAGAGTAGGCTCTTCACCAGCACCCCAGGAAAATGAGGCCGAATCAACACTTATAGGATGAGCTATGTAGTTACAAATAATGTTGATAAATTACATAGAATAGTGACATAATAACAACATTATCTAGCAATAATTCAAAAGACAGATCAATACTGGATTTTAGTAGGCATTGACTTGAAATGTTGACCAAATGTTTTGTTACAGTAATTAGGTGAAAACCACGCAACGTGAAAACATGTTTGCAATTTTACAACTTACAAATTTACTGATACTTTTCAAAAAATGCACGAGATGAATTAACGTGATACTGTATTGTTTATTAGAAAATGCAGGGTTGAGTGTCAACATATTATTACAGTGTAACTTCTTTCTATGTATGCAAGATAAAAAGATGTTTTACCATCAAAGTTGTCATGTGTGATATTGCTTTCATCTATCTCATCATGACAGAGATAATTGTTCATACGATTGAGCGAAACGGATGACTAGAATGATAGAATGAAGGAATTTAGCTTATGCAAAAATAGTGCATGTTAAAATTAGAAGCAATTTCTTAATAACAATACTCACTTGAACTAGAAAGACAATCAGCATTGGTATGAAGCTCATGGGCATACGGATGATGTTAAACACAGAAAGTGATACAAAAGCTTTGGAAGCATCCAAAATATTGTACTCGTCAATCAAAACGTAAGTGGCAAATGAGGCGACGGCAACCTTTTAATTGAAGCAAGTTATTTTTTAATAATTTTTACTTTTTGCAGCATTCATATTTCCTAAAACTGTATGGATTTTCAAGATAAGCTCATGTAAAACGTTTGTGCTAAACTAGTTAAACTTATATACCACACGTCATTTGTCATTGTCAAAAGAATTACAAAATCAATATATGCAATTGTTATAAAACTATTACAATTTTGGAATAATTCATACCACAAATGGAGCGCACATCCAAATAAATGATGTAGCTGCTCCAATGTAAGCACCAGTCTTCAAAACCTTCAACTCCTTTCCTCTAATCGTTTGCACTTGATCTTCGAATGAAGGTTCCCAAGCATACAATTTCAATACCTTAAAAAGAAATATATTTCTCAATAAAAATTTAGATAGCCTATGGAAGTTGTGAGTGGCTGAACAATAATGATTACTTTAATTCCATTGAGTAGTTCATTCATAAGCTTCACACGTTGATCTTTTGTTTTCATTTGTTTAAGCTGAAAAACACAATATAAGATTCCCCAAATCATCAGTTAAGTTTCAATAGAGAATCAGAAACACGCAAAATAAATGTTATCCTAACAAATCAGTAGCTAAGCACTTCATCTGAACAATTAACAAAAAGTATTAAACTGACCTGTAACTTCTTAAGAAAGTTTGCAAGAACACCGTTAACGGGAATTAGCAGAACCATGATGGCAAGTCCAGATAACGTAGATGGCCCAAGTGTAGTCCAAAGCATGTACATAGCAATGATGATTTGTAGCGGAGCCGACCAGATCATGTGCAAATATGGCAACAAATCCATAATCTTCTGTGCATCAACTGACATTAAATTCACAATTTCCCCAACCGTAGAAGATTTCCTCGCTGAATTAGATAAAACCAGAGCCTGAAATGATTAAGATAATGGCAATGGCATTATTGTTATGTGGATACCAACAATAAAAAAGTTACAACGAGTGTATCGGAATCATGGCCATATATATTTTGAGCATAAAATACGTTGCGCAAATTCTCAAACTTTACAACTATTTCACCACGATTTTTCATAAACTTAATCAAGATTTTCCCTAATATTATTACATATATAGATAAATCTCACGAAGACTAAACTCATGACACCTTGCATTAAGTGCGATTATTTCGCAGTGTTGAGTTATACTGATTTTAGCACAAAATGACGGTCTTCCATTATAAAATACAAAAATATTTGCATCTCGACACAAATCATCTAAGCATTCTTGGTGTAACTGGCATGACTGAAAAACGCTTCAAAGTACAGCATACTAACCTTTTTATAAATAGCCGCGATCATTGCAGTGCGAACTTGAAGACCAAGCATGAACATTTTGTAAAAGTATTGTCCAAGCACTATTGATTGCAAGATGCCTGCAAGCAACATCAGTAAAGAATACAGGTAGCCCTTCCACATTGGTTCTCCATTGGACACAAACTTAATTAGCAGACTAAAAATAAAACAAATATTAGACCATTTCCCTTGTTAATAAAATCCATCATATTATTTGAAGTTCAACTTACTCCAACACCAATGGGCTCACAAAAGTTAAAAGGTCACTGATTAATTTTAGAAAACCACCATATAGAAAAGTTAACCCAAACGTCTTAAAAAGAGCCTTGATGAGGGACGGTCGGCGAACGGGAGGCGTTGTTGGAGTGATGTCAACCTCCTGTTTCCTAGCAGAAAAGGATGCTTTGGGTTGGCTAGGCTGCCTATCATTAAAACGTAAAAAACAATCATGTTAGCCGATTATTTTTACTGATTTGAGATTTACATTGCATTTTTACTATTCCTACATGAAAAAATCCCAAAAACAATTAGCATACAGAAAATAGAAAAATAAGTACATACCTTGCATGTTTCTGGATTTCATGTTTCCAATTCTTTTCAAAGGAAGGCACAATATATTTCGATTTGTCCTCGGGATTCAATGCCCAGAGATCTTTTCTTTCCACAGGGTGGCGATAACCAAACCAGGCCATACTAAACCAGATAACAAGCATTTTCAAGCAAGATCACACTAAACAATTAACCATGTTGCAAACTTCCTAGATCATAGAAAGTGAATTACTAACTAACCTATCAAACCAGGAAAACAGCATTTGAGACAAAAAGGAAGCCCCTGGTTCTGGGCAAGGATTCTGTGAAATATTCCAACATACTGCTTTAAACATTTCTACGATTAATGCAATACTATACACTTCTACAAACTAGTACTAATTTCAATGTTATTATATTTATTGAACATTTTATTTAAATATCACCTCATCATGTTCATCCAATTCCTTAAAAGTTGGTTCACTATCTGCTAAGGATGACAGCACCAGCATGGCAATGACAAATGGATAGTAAATCATGTAACATACAAAAGTAAACATGTCCACGTATGTAACCTAAAGAAATGCACAAATCAATATTTAGAAAAAAGTTACAGCGGCAACCTATTGTCATGATCAAAACCAATTACCTCGTCAAATGCTTGCATTAAAAGGCTTCTATACTGCACAACCCCAGCTATTGACAAAACGAGCCAAAATGTAAACATGATACCAGATGATTGGATTCCTCGTTTCCTCTCCAATACTAGTAATACTGCTGCTAAAATCTAATAAAGAGTAAAATTCAAATAAAAAACCTGCGAATAAAACAGAACACAATTTTGCGAAAGAATGCTTAAATTGAGCACGGTAACAGGAATGATAAATCATGTCAAAATGAGTTGAAATGTGTCAGTTTCTTTTAAACCTTTAGAGTTCATAACACTGCAAGTGCAAAAAAAAGTGAACCTGTTCTGATCTCCAACAATCCAAATACTATGAATTAGCAGTTTTATTAAACATAATTTCAATATTAGGAAATTGCAGTACAACAGATTTGCATATAGTACCATGGTAAATAATGCATATAACTCTGATGGCATGGTCTATTAATGAATAACCATTCAAAATATTATGCACATATGGTGTTTATAAATGTGAATGACAGATGCTACGAATGACGACTGACTTTCAATTACAAAGTTCGGATTTGGAATAATTTCTGAACTGATTACTTTTACTTTAGTATAGGCCTACTAATGTATAACCTGCTTAAAAAAATTTGTAATTGTGTATGCAACTTTTCAGAATTCAATCAAATGACAAGACTTACTTCCTAAATGAAATGACCTAAGATGGCGTTTAATAAAACACTTACGAATGTAACGAACAAGATAAAAGGAGCATAATAATCAACGCTGTTTGTCGGTTCATCTCGAACGTATTTAGCGACGCTGTTGGACACGACGGTCAACGAGATGGCAGCCAGCACAAGCGTGACAACCTGCATTAAAATTAAACAAATATTAAATAGAAAACTACAAATAGGGATACACCAAACAAATAGGGATGCATATTGCCAAAATATACTCCCAAGTAACAAAGATTTTCAAGATGGTCATTGTTTCCTCACCAATTTGGTTATGTTAAGTGTAGACCATGGTATATTTCGGCTCTTGCTCCTTACTAGAAAGTGCACTTGCAAAGGCGATAAAACCCATAGAAGGCCACATGGTACCCAAATCAATACTGTTTGCTGGAAACACTTCGTGAAATCCGGATTTGTTGTATTCCATATTCTCTGATAATCCTAAAAAATAAAAATTAAACAAACAGTCAATCATTGCAAGACCATAGAACAAATGCATCGCTCTTCGTGGCTATGTAGAAAATAGGATTATTAAATAGAAATTGGATATGCACTACATTCAAATGCATATACAAAGTGACTATGCAAAAAAACTACTTGTATAAGTAATGAATTTGCTTGAAAGTGAAAAAAAAACATAGATCGGGAAGTATTAATGGAAATGATCTGTAGTTCAAACGCTCAATTTTTCAGTTTTCGAACAGATATCCTATTATTTCAATATCCATTTTGAAAAAATATTTTAGTAGAAATTTAGACACGAGAATAACTCATTGTCTAAGGTTCAAAATCCCATGAATATTATTTTCCAATTTTAAAAAAACCTACGATTTGATGCGCGCGTTTTGAATTATGGAGCAATTACATGCAGTATATCGTTGCATTTTCTATCATTCAATCATTGCAAGAAGATCAGATAACAATTACAAATTACGATATACCGAGTGTTCCGTTTATAATGATTTGTCCAATATCTTTTTAAATAAACAGTAAATGGTAAAAGTTATCAAAACACAAGATTAAAAATATAACTTGCTTTTTAAAATATGCAAGAAAATCTCCACTTATTACAATGTTTTCTTGAATAAAGTAAAACAAAATGAAGAATACAATTTGTATTCATCAGGTGAAAAGAATTATTAAATAAAAATGCAACTAATGCAAACAAAACAGAAACCAAAGTTAGTTTAACAACTGTTCCAAATGGCGTCCATGTACTTCGATGCACTTATTCTCAGCATGTTCTCAGCAGTTGTAGGAACCTCTCCATTACACATTTTTTTTTAGTTTTCCCTAAAGGTAAAAATCTACAGGTGATGCCAAAAAATCTTTTAGACAAAACTTATTGTATAATCTGCAAAAAAAATTGGGGGTACCCATTTAAAATTACAAAGGGACCCCCGGATACCCCCATAGGGGATGTCCATGGATATCTTTAAACTCACAAATAAATGAACTAAATAAACTTTATATAAATAAATATACATTAACTTGGGAAAAAAATATTTTTTTTTTTGAAAACTGACGGTACATGTATTTTATACTAATAATCTCGTTTGAAATACAACCACCAGTCCACCCCTTTTGGCAACACCCATTAAAAGTAAACAATTACTCATGTTTCTTTTGGTATAATACAAATGTGTGACACCACTTGTTAGCTACAACAGATGGCTGCACCTAAGTATAGTTTATGCTCAGAGAGAACGCACCAACACTCAAATGGTTAACAGGGTAAGTACGAAAAGATACATGTACAATTTCACCACAATTTTAAGCTCCATAAAATCACCTTTCTTTAAAACCAATTTTGTGTCACCGCCTTTTGCCAATATTTCGATTTGCTTTTATGTCCAAGTTTTTGAACCTGGCTTTAAACGTCAATTCGAAACACGTAGGCTACTTGCACTGGAAAAATAACAAAATGGTCACAAATACATGTGCAAATTCGAAATATAGACGAAAGGTCAAAATCGACAGCTAAAACTTTGCTAATAACTCAAAACGGAGGTTATAAAGAGTGTCGCATTTCAGAAATGGTGACTACATACTGTATGTCTGCTAGGCATTTATATTTACCCAATGACCAAGATAAAAATAATCACGATAACATAGTTCTACCATATCATTCTTTGAGAAAATATTTTGTAATATTTTTCTACAGCTTACACTGCATAATCTAGAGCATTTGCGAAATTTCAGTTTAGCGCTAACTACGTGTACAAACTGTAGTGCTAATACTTACAGTATCATATTAGGTACTGTTTACATATTAAGATAGTATCATCTTAAAAATTATAATACACAGCATTTATGTTTTACCTTGAAAAAATTAAATATATACGGCTTAAAAGTTTATTACAAAAATCGGGGAAAAAAGAAAACTTTTCATACAGGCTGACGACATCAGTTTTTCAGATATTTTCACGAATATATCAAATTCATTATCAAAACAAACAAAATATGGCCATATTTGCATGAGTACATGTACATGTAGGTCATTATACTAATTTAATTCTTTTACGAACATGCGTATGTAGATATTATTGTTCTTTTATTGTTGTGAAAATATGTTTCACTTATATTGAGGCGGAAGACTACGATTTTCTACGAGTCTTTCAGCGCGATATTCATGTTAGATATTCTTGAAAAATCTAAACTCATATCATGGATTAGGCCTACAGTGTCCTACACGATTTTTTTTAGCAAAAATGTTAAAGTTGATTAGGCAGTGAATATGCGTATCCCAGAGAGCATATAACATTAAAACGTTTAAAACTGTTAAAGATTGGACCAAAAATGCAATTATAAAGTTAGAGAGCGTCGTGAAGTTACAAGTGATACATGTATTTTTGAAATCCAGCATGTATGCAACCTTGCATTGCACGAATGCATGTTAGGAAAGCTCGCAACCGGTTTAAACTAAAGCCCCGTACACACCAAAGAAAAACCGCAAATTACATTTGTAAAAATATTCTAATTTCCACAAACTGGATTTGTAGAAATGGAGCGAACACACCGAAAAAAAAAAACCTAATGAGAAAACGTAGCAAACGATAGACAATCACGTGAACGCGTTCAGGCGTAACCATAGAAACAGAGTAAACAGTGATAGCAATGTTCACACGTGACTTGATTTCTCTCGTAAAACAACTATAGAGAGCTGTAAGTATGATGTTAGTAACGTTTTTTTAAGGATAAGTTACCAATTTTTGTATTGAGTTTCATATTTTTACGTTAGTTTAGCGTATGATTGCTTTGCATTATCGGTCATTATACATGTATACAGTATGAACAATAGCCTCTTACGGCAGATATGTTTTGATAATCCCAATCGATGGGGTGCACGTGATCAAGTTGAAGCTAGATTCACACGATATCGATATCATGGCTAGCAGCGCCACAGTTAAACGATTTGTGGTCTGTCTTTCTTTCATGTACCGACAATTGACGGGAGAGGCAAATTGCAAATGAAACCGTGAAAATCGGTTTGTGATTTGTCAAAATTGCCACTTTCGACAAACCGGGACAAACTTTTTCACGGTCCATTTGTCACTTGCGGTTTATTCTTTGGTGTGTACGGGGCTTAATTAGAATCAATGCCACAAAAACATTCTTGTCAAGCATTCGTGCATGCAATGCATGGTTGCATGCATCCATGCATGATACCAGAAATGTCAACTGGAACTTTGCGATTCATTAAATGTCGCAATCGCACAAATTGCTACTAATTTAATTTTCACTTTATATTTAACTGCTAAAAGTCACAAAGACTCTAAAATTATGAAACTAAGGGTCACAAACAACGACAACTTGACACTTAGTGTGCTTCTTGAAACTTCACATGTCACATATTCAATTCTGAAAACCAACTTGACTAAGTTGCCATATGAAGGACATTCAAGAGGCCCAGCCGTATACATCTTCACCCTGAGCAAATAACGTATTATAATAATTAATGTTCACAATAGTTTACTACTGCACAACTACCTGTATAATCTATCGAGCAAAGGTTATTAAACCTTTTGGGAAAATTCAGTATTTTATACAAAAAAAATCAAGCGATCCAACCATTTATTTTGCAGACTGCGACTATGATATAAAATGGACGTGGACTCAGATGCATACCTGCGCTTTTATTTCGTGGGATACCTCACTTCCGGGGCTTACTTCGCGGTGTTGGCCATCTGGTGGGCTGCAAATGTCTTCAAATCCTTCTACGACTCCCAATGCGAGATGCAATGCAGCACCAAAGATCCACTCACGTTCACCAAACCGTTCTTCTCTAGCATCTGCTTCGAGGGCTATCTGCAGGTGATCGGAAGTGCGACAATAATGGGCATCCTCCTGCAGAACGCAATCCGTTTCGGAATATGGTATCACGAAGACACCCCGAGCCACATCCTCATCGGGACAGCGTTTCTGCTGAGCGGCATGGTGGACCTGTTGAAGGCTTGGGAGTGGCAATTTCCAAGAGGCCTGAAAGCCACTTTCGTGGCCATTGGATTTGCCACCTTGGCCGTGATCACTCTAAGTCGCCAAGACGGAACGCTTTCTACGACCAGCTTCCGGTTTCACGTGTATGCAGCGATCCTTTGCTTGTTGACCGTTGTGATCATTTACGTGGAAGCCAACCACAGCCACTTGCACACGTATTCCTTGCTTCGATCCTTGCTTGTTCTGTGTTTAGGAACGTGGCATTTCCAAATTGGTTTCGATGTCTTCCCTCCTCAAAACCACTACAGAGAGGTCGTCGCCGACAGTCGTTCAGGGCAATTGCGACACATCGTGTACACCTTTATCGGACATTTGCAAGGAAATTTTCTCCTGATTCTTCTGATCGGCGTTGCAATATGGTTTTGTGGGAAATTTTCCAATGTCAGAAGCGCCAAATACGACCTGATCGTCCCGGACATCAAAAAATAAGTCCAGTCTTTGATCGACCTCACAAAATTAAAATATAATAATGAGCTTTCATGGGTGAAAGAACGTACAAATTGAATCAATTAGGAGTCTCGAGGTTTTTTTTTCTCATCAGATTTCGTATTAATTCTTTAATCAAATTTCAATGATTACATGCATGCATCACACTCGATGACGCTTCTTGAAATTAACATGAAGTCTTTGAATAAAAGTTAATCGGCGTGATGAATTTGAAAAATGTGAAATTCCCAAGTCCTAGACATTTCACTTCGTTTTCTGTAGAAATGAATTATCCAAAACATTTCATGTTATCAACTATACCTAAAAACAATCTTCTACATGTAGAGAACCAATAGGCTTTGATCAATCCACTTTCCAGAATCTAAGTCGACTATAGTCTAATTGGTCATTTTCTTGATTTTTTTAATGTCAATGATGAGGTGTCTCATTTTCAGTGATCACCATGCCATCAAAAGCAATCGTTGCGAATTCCAAAGCTTACCATTTCAGAAGTTCTGTATGTGGATTTCACGGAAGTGAAACTTCAAAATGATTATTTGGTAGAATGATTTCATACCTCCATGCGATTATATTCACAGGGATGGTTTTGATCCATGCTTTTCGATTAATATTTATTAAGGACAACTTTTCGCCAGCTGTTTGAAAGCTATATAGTAACTGTAATTAAATACAATAGACATTGACAGCTATGACGCTCTGTATCGTGGGTGACTCATAAAAATGTTGAGAAATTGACGTTGTTTTAGAGCAAATATTTCTTTATTTTTCAATCTGTACCAAAAATCTCTTTACTCTCGTGACAAGTTAAAGGGATGACGAGATGTCCCTATATTTATATACTGAATCTCTCAGAACGAACAAAAGCATAGGAACAGAACTTAATTTACTTTCATAGAATTAATTAATTTCTGTAATAAATTAATGGACCAGCTGTTGTTTGCATTGTAAAGTGGTGGCGCCACAAGCTAGCGTACGTTCAGTTAAAGCAAGGCTACAGAGCCAAGCCAAAAACTTCATTTACTTGCACCCCAAAATGGTTGAGAAGGGGTAAGCCTTTAGTCAACATAGAAAACTGCAAGGTCATTGTGAGATGATGATAGTAATAATGATGATAATATTGTAGGCATTCAACCTGACCTTGCCTTCATTTAAAACCCACAACAGGTGGAAAGCATGTGCAAGTTTCAGACTTGTCTTTCAAATCTTCAAAGTCTAAACTTTAATGAAAATGATACGAAGATTGGAACGAGAGATACCACTTTATACATTGTACAATAATTAATGCACATTGTATTCTTTTGGGCCATGCGATGGTAACAAATTAAAAATATGAAGCATTGAGTACACGTTAAGCAGAACATACACGGTTTATAGTCGCAATAACGGGCATTTGAACGTGAAAAATATATATAATACAATGCCAAAAGGGATAGTACAATTTATATGACAATGAAATAGTTACAGGAAATTAAATATCCGTTGAGATGAAAAGAAATTAGGAAAACCATAAAATCAAGTTTCTAAACAAAAAATAAAAAAGACTATGTACATAATGTATATACAGTATATAACACAAAAATGCTTTAATTCTGGAACGAATTGTTCAAAACCAACCTTAATGGAAAGTATGAAGTAATCGAGTAATTCCTGTTTGTTGTCTCAAATCTCTCCTTTGGTCATTCTGCCAAGAATCAGGCCCTTTAAAAATTGAACAATTTGCGATGGAAAGCTATGTGATAAATATTTAGTTCAAGAAAATGTGTACTGTACATGTAATGTCAAGGACTTGCCAGCACTAAGGTTAAAGAGTACGATGACGACATAGAGAAATTCCCCTATCACATATTAACGTTTTTAATTTTTTAATGCAGCGATACCAAAAGAGGTTAATGATGAAATCGCTACAAGTAATTGATACCAAGCTATGTGAAAAACGACAAGATACCGCTACATCCATGTACTTATATCAACAACTAGTACACGTTCCCAAAACTTGAATGGGTGATCTGCAGGATCTAAGTATAAAGTGAATACATAGTCAGGCGATCACAAACTTTACACAAGCAGACAGCAAATACTCGATTACTCGGTAATCTTGACCGTCGTTACAAAATCTAAAATCCACGAGATAAGATTGTTTAATCTGTTTGTAATCTTCGTGATACGTGGTGCAATCGATAGAACAATTTTGGTTAAGGGAACTTGTCGATAAACACTGAAAAGTGCGAAATAGCCATAGATAAATCCATATCTATTTTAATTGTAATTATAATAAAAAGCCTACATTTAGCTTCAAAGAACAAAGTTTCTCTTTCTTGAGCCTCCAAGTCCAAGATTCAGACAAGTCTTCGCCCAAGATGCAATTTTGCTTCTTGGAAAATGCCGCGACATTTATTCTACAGTAGGCTACGTGTACATTGTAATAGGGGAACTCAAGATTCAAGAATGTAGTTGCACACCAGCAGTTGTGGCAGTAGCTAAGTGGTAGCCAATAGGAATGCCGGATTTTGTGTGTCCTAAATGCAAACGCACCTACAGGCATTCTTATTGATTTCCAAATAGCTACTGCAACAACTGCTGGCGTGGAACTAAATTGAGTTCCCCTATCGTAACATATTAAAACGTCCACACGATTTTAGCTAACAATTTTAATGAAAACGTTTATCTCAATACGGGAAAGACAAGTGCATTCTGCACAACAGCTTCGACTAACATTTGTAAACGGGTCAATATGGCTTCTGACGTAGCTGATCATTACCGGAACTAATTAAGGTTAGTTAATATTTCAAATTTCTCTACGATTTTTCCTCATAGTATAATAATAAAAAAAAATGTCCCATGCATTAGAGGCTACAGATTGAATCGTGTTTCAGTACAATGTTAATGACATATAACAGCTACATGCCGGCATTTAAGAGGCCAATTCAAAGCAACTTAATAACACTAAAATGACATCATTAATCACGAAAAAACGTGCTGGCAGCATTGCTTCGTTGAAAAGGAACATGATGAAGTGGATTTTATAGTTGGATGCTCCTGCTAATGATGCAGGATTAATATTCAATAATCAGACATCAAATTGGGTTTCCATAATTTGCATACATGTACTGTATATGGAGCTTAGGATGACCTCCATTAACACCAATTTCACAGTATTTGTTAACAGGTGGCAAGTTCATATCCTATTGGACACAAAACAATCTTGAGTCAGATTAATCTAGAATTTTCAGGATCATCTGATAGTCGTCATGGCAATGTGAAAGTTGGTCAAACATGACTTCCCAAATCATATAGTGGCTCAAAGCCAAAATGATACACCTGCATTCAACGACTGTGTATGCAGGGTAAAATCTATTTTTACAAAAAAATACCGTTCAGATGGCAATAAAAATTAAAAATTTATTTACTTACATATCAAATTACAAATAGACAACAGCAATGCCTATAATTAATATAAAGAACATAAAATATTCAAAGAAATCAATGTCAAAGCGAAAATGATACAGCAACTTTAGGCCAGGAAGTGAAAATGATACAGTTTCATATTGAGTAAACAACAGTATAATCAGCCGTTCAATTCTGCGCAAATTAATATTTGTTTGGCTAACTGTTCTGGCGTCTGACATCCTGTAGGC
>JAQGBX010001968.1:0-22239 GCA_034698745.1 Megaphyllum sjaelandicum | reverse complement strand
AAAACTGAAAAAGTCAGGCAAAGTCAGGCAACTTTGTCAAAATTTAATGAAAAGTCAGGCAAAGTCAGGCTGAGGTCTGGCAAAAATTATTATTTGGTGAAATGACTACCTATACCCAGGCTTTGCCATCCATCCTTGTTATTTTATAAGTCGATGTGCATGTTGTCAGTTAATTGTGCTTAATAAATAAAAATTACGTGCATTATTGAGGACTTTTTTGCTTTTTTAAAAAAAGGAAGCTATTCAACTCTAATTTCAGTCAGGCAAAAGTCAGACAAAATTGTATGCAAAGTCAGGCAAAAATGAGAATAAATTGGGCAAAAGTCAGGCAAGTCGATTTTTCAAATGTGGTGGCAACCCTGGATATGGAAATTGTTGAGCTAAAAAAATTCTCAATAATGGTAGGTTAGTTTATTTTAATGATTTTCACTGTCTAAAAACTGGTCAGGGGAAATGCAATATTGATTCTGGGAAACCTGGGAAGGTCAGGGGATTTTGATTTGCAATAAGTGTGAGAACCATGTATATATAACATTATAATAACTTGATATTATTCATAAAAACATACTATAGGTATACATATTTCTGTGTATTTAATTACCTATATGGTCGAGTGTTACTTTTTTATTTCGTGTAACCCTACCAACGTCGAGATAGATCCACAACTTGTTTAATTTCTAGCTATAGTTTATTTTCGGTCCGCCCATCACGAGGAGGAAACTTACCGTAGGCCATGTGTATAATACCGTGATAGATGACAAATCCTACGACAAGTATCACAGCTACAATTTTGGCATTTTTTGAATTGAAATAATGCACAATTTCCCCCGCATTGCTGCTGCTGCTAGATGAATGCGTTCGAGAAGTATCGTCCGCCATCCTCAAGGATGGTGATGCTGCTTGCTCAAGCTTGCTGCTGTTTTGGATACGGATGTTTACTCGCGAAACGCGCAGATGTTCAGTGTTAAGTTTCCTCTATTGTTTTAGTTAATAATACCAAACGTTATCAAGTGAGTCTCATAATCTTCCATGTTGTTTTGATTCTCCTTTCAAATTCTTCTTGACGAAATTACAAAATGAGAACAACATTCGCTGAATTTTGCTCGATTCACGATAAGTAGTCTTAAGTACGGAGGCCGATAGGTCTCTTTGATTTCTTCGTATCTTTTGGGCTGCTCCGAGCTCCGTCGAAAACATGAATTTATAATTAGTTCCAAGATGGCGGCTGTGCTCTTTCGCGGTGCCCTTCGTGCGGAAAAGACTTTTATTCAAAAATCGGCTAAGGTTAGCAACTTTTTTAGTGCAACAATGCCACCTTTAAATATGTATTATACAATAATTGCTCGTTGCTGAAAGTCGAGCGGTTTTTTCTGCATTTGATTAATTTTCTTCAAATACTTTAATACCTCGGTGATCGACTTGCCCCCAAAATTTTGCAAGGTTACAGTTTGTGCGATGCCGCATTCCAAAATAATTGTTGCCCTAAAAATTATAAATTTTTAATAATCGTCTATAAAGTGTTTGTCTGCATATTTCTTGAATTTGTAATTTATCTATTTTTAGTGCAAGTTAACGACCAACCAAAAAACTATAAATTATAAAATTTTATTTCAAATATATATAGTACATGTAATGGTAAGAAACCATTTTAGAAGCTATGGTGAGTTCGATAAAAAGCAATGTATGAAGCGCCAATTACGTCACTGTACTTACACAAATAGCAATGTAAATGCTGGACTATTTGGCTGTGAACTAGCTTGTAGGGAGAAAGTGTCCTGCAATGACCCTTCAACTAGATTCTTGATCCCATGTTAACTATAGCCTATCATGTTGAACTTGGATCTGCTGTTAAAACTGGAGGATTTGAAACCTGCAATCCGGGTCGTATTTGCTTTCTGACGATCGGATCTGTTTTTGCATGAATATAATTCATACTGAATGGATCCACTTGTCATGAACGAACTTCAAGGCGACCAAGGGTAAATTTGGGATGACACGTTTATTGGCAGATCTTTTTTTACATATCACCGGCGCTGATGGTCGACAGGTTTTACGCGCTTGCCTCTTGGTCCTAACTAGTGGGGTTCGCTCCCCGGTCGAGGTCGGTGAGAATTTTGAGAATGTGCAAAAAATTTTGGCTCCTTCGGATGAGAGTTTAAATCGAGGCTCCTTGCAGATCCCATTTGCACTCTGAACATTAAAGATCCCTCCTGGGGGGGGGGTAGGAGTCCTCCTTCGTAGGCAAAATTCCCAGGAAAGTGACGCTGGTACATCCCCTGGCGTTGGTGTTTAGCCCTCTTGGGCAGAAATAGGCCAACACTAAAATCCACAAACCTTCATATCATGCTGGTGCGATGTCACAGCACCACTCGGTGTTGATAAAACCTATGCTGTGCTTAATGAATTTCCATTTGCTTATTTTGGAGCCTTCTGTTGGAAAGCATTAAATAGGTGAATCTGGGAAAAAATAAACATAAAATAGCACATTGTGCTCTATCTTTGGATATGTGCAGATTTTTTTGTCCCATTTTGTGTGGCCACGACAAATTGTGGGTAGCCGGTGCTGTAGACAAAATTCCCAGTATACAATTTTTAAGTGCAATACAAATGTTATGTGGATTTACATCATGGACAATAATCACATTGAAAACTGAAGTTGGTGGTGTTTAACACACTTTGCTACCTTGTCGGTAAGAATTTTAGGGATGACAAAATTCTCTAAGTGTCAGCTCATTTAGGCTGAGAAGTGTAGATCCCTTTTAATCTCTGCACATAAGTCTTCCTTGTAAGCAAAAGTTCCCAGGCTGGTGATGCTGGCAGACTGCCTGTCATTGGTAACCAAAAACATAAGCTAATCAGATTGGAATGAATTACCCCTAAACCTAATGTATTTTTCCATATGATCATTGGTTTTGCTTTGTAAAATCTAAAATTCACTGGTTTGCATATGACTTTTAAATTTTGGATGAACTTTTTTTGTTTTAAGATTTAAGAAATATAAACTGTCCCTTCTGGAATGCCTCTAGCATCAAATTAGAGCTTGACAATGCCTGGCTATTTTATGCCGTGTATGACTTTATAAACTAGTTTTATGTTCTCACGATGAACTAAACAAACAGTGATAAACATAGTTTTTAAAATGCCAATTTTAATTCATTCAAATCTAGATTCTCAGCGTTGGTCAGTTTTTTCCAAATCATCAGCAGAAACGAAATTTACTTCTTCATGAAAACAACAGCTTCTCAATTCTCCAAGAGGAAGGCATTCCTGTTCCTAAGTTTGGAGTTGCGCGCAGCGCCGATGAAGCTTATGATATTGCAAAAAATCTAGGTTAGCGCTTGATGCTTAATTGTATTAACTGTGTCAATTTTCCACAATAATAATGGACTTTGAAAATAACAGGCTCGACAGATTTCGTTGTGAAGGCTCAGGTTTTGGCAGGTGGCCGTGGCAAAGGAACATTTAAAAATGGCTACAAGGGTGGAGTTAAATTGGTTTTCTCGTAAGCATATCTAGTCGTAGCCATATTACCCGAAATTGATGAACATGTTAATTTATGTCGTTTGTCATGAAACAGCCCTGAAGAGGTTCGTGAGGCTTCGTCCAAGATGATCGGGGAATATTTAGTAACAAAGCAAACTGGAGAGAAAGGGCGTATTTGCAATTCTGTCATGGTTTGCGAAAGGATGTATCATCGAAGGGAATTTTACTTCGCTATCACTATGGAGCGTGCATTCGGAGTGAGTACCAAGTATGATTAAAAAGAATGGGCTTTAGACAGATTTCATCATCATGCCAGTAACATTAGACTATTCGCAAATATTATCCAAAGATGATGATTCGATGAAATATTCACATGATGCAGTCTCTTATGCTAATCTGCATAACCTATAGGCCTATTGATCATAAATTTATTGATTGGTATGAAATTAATGGGATTTTGTCAATATAAATGTGAGCATGTGGCAACATGAGCATCTATTTATTTTCAAGGGACCGGTTATCATTGCGAGTGCTCAAGGTGGAATGAACATTGAGGAAATAGCCTATGAAAACCCGGAGGCCATTATTAAGGAACCCATTGACATCATTGAAGGACTGGGAAAACGGCAAGCCATGAAAGTGGCGGAATTTTTGGGTTTAGGCGAACGAGCAGAAGAGGTAGGCGGCGGTGGGTACTGTGAAAGCATTATTAAACCTAAATGTACCATAACATAATTTAAATATTAGCTCATTATAATACCTACAGGTCGCTGAGTACTTCATCAATTTATACAAGTTATTCATCAAGTATGATTCCAGTCTAATTGAAGTGAATCCATTGGCAGAAGACACGAAAGGAGGATGTTAGTATCTTTTTACTAGAATTTTTTGTACTTTTGACTGGTCAAAATATTTGCAAAAACTAATGTACAGAAAGTTCCAAGTATATGCCATGAAGGTAGTTAGATGTTTCTTTTTTTAAAATTTTGTTCAACTGATTTATTAATGCGTTTAAATTGGAAAGATTGTCAGGTGATAATAGCGGGAGATTCCCTTTCCGTTTATATTTTATTTCATTAAATTTTTTTAAATGAATTTGTTAAAAGCACTAACCAGATTTCTTTTATGCTGTTTGTAGTGTTCTGCTTGGATGCCAAATGCCGATTTGATGACAATTCTGAATTTAGGCAAAAGGAATTGTTCTCCCGGAGAGATTGGACACAAGAAGACGAAAAGGAAGTAGAGGCGTCGAAGCATAATCTAAATTACATAGCCCTGGATGGAGACATTGGTTGCTTGGGTACAGTATTTTTGCACTATTGCTAGCAATTTTAGGCACTTGACCAACTTTCCAACGATCTCAGTTGATAGGTTCCTGAGGCGATTATGTTCAAATGTTCAAATTATCCTATACTTTACAAATTAGTAATTTAAGAAAAATTTTAAAGCAACATTCATCGTTTATTATCATTTATCATCATGAATTGTATTATTTTTGAGAGAAAACAGTTTATATTAGAAATTCGCCATCACCCCTTTTTCCGAGAATTGCCTTTTTATACATTGATCACTAATCAGTCACCTTCATGTCACATGTCCCTTTTTCCGAGAATTGCCTTTTTATACATTGATCACTAATCAGTCACCTTCAGTCACAGTATTTTTGCACTATTTTGCAGTATTTTGCCATATTATTTTGTGTCATAAGTATGATCGAGAGTGCAAGGTCTCTGATGATTGACATCATGTGCTACCTATCTGCATATGAAGGGTTGAAAAGCTGATGTTGAAAGTTACTAGACACATCAAGCAAGTTAGCTGAGCAATTTGAGGATTCAAAGTTGCATTCTTGTTTTCGTAGTTGTTTAAAGTTGTTTCCAGGTGAATACTGAAACTCTTTGAAAATCACTGCTGTGTTAGTGGTCTAATTCTCATAATCTTTCGAATTAATGCTTACCGTGTTTATGCTTCATCTCTTCCATTTAGTTATTGTAGAATACTTATGTTAATGTTATTGGAGTTTAATATTTAAAATAATGTTTTGTGCTTACTAGTTAATGGAGCTGGATTAGCCATGGCCACAATGGACATAATTAAATTGCATGGAGGTGAGCCGGCCAATTTTCTTGATGTAGGTGGTGGTGCAACCGCTCGCCAAGTCACTGAAGCTTTCAAGATCATCACATCCGACCCTAGGGTAGGCCCAATGAAATATGCTAGAAGCATTCTAAAGCAAGTTTTAAAATGGTTAGTTAATCTACAAATGCAAACAAACTTCTCATTGCTAGATTCATGCCATATTGGTGAACATATTTGGAGGCATCATGAGGTGCGATGTTATTGCTGAAGGAATCATTAAAGCTGCCGAAGAATTGCAATTAAAAATTCCCATTGTCGTCCGGTTACAAGGTAAGACTGGGAAAATGGCTGATATTTTTATTTTCAAAAAAATGCCCATTTTAACCAATTTTGTTTGTCCATATGCTCTGTATTTATATAAAAAATTAAATATACCATAATTATAAAAGATATGACAATGACTTTTTTAACTTTTCTACACCTTAAAACTGCTTAAAAAATAAGAGCTATATAAAAGCATTCCATGGTTATTGAGCTTAATAGGGATAGAGATGATAGAAACAAATCAATTATTTCCAATCTTTTATTATTAATTCTACCTTTTGTGTAGTATTTCAATTTAAAGCTTTGTGTAAGATACTGTTCAGTCATAATGGCCAGAAAACGTTTTCCTATTATTATTATTTTTTTGCCATTCTAAATATTTAAATCATAATTTTCGTGCATTAACAGGAACTCAAGTGGACGATGCTAAAGCGCTGATAGCTGCGAGTAACCTTAGGATTCTAGCGTGTGATAATCTTGACGAAGCAGCCAAAATGGCAAGTTGAATTAATTATGTGAAGCTACATGGTTTCTAGTATTTTGTTTTGCTGTTAATGGTTGGAGGAACTAGCGACTGAGAATCTTATTTTATTCCCCTTTTTAAGGTGGTGAAATTATCTACAATAGTTGGCCTGGCTATATCAGCCCAAGTTGATGTGAAATTTCAGTTACCCATTTAAAGGACTCTTGTTTATTAACGCAGGTAATCCTCGTTCCAATTTACTGTATTATAGCAAACAAAAGTTAATTACGAGGACCCGTATTGCAAAGGTGGTATTTGTAATACGAAATTTTGAAATAATTAATGTGGAAAGTTAATTCGCTTTCTACCATGACACTGTATTATTACCACCGTTCACCGAAAATCCTCACTGGAATAGAATAGTTTTTGAAATCTTATTTTCGTTTGGCATTCACTTAGCGCTTATTTTAAATACAGTAGACTTAATTATACTGGGAGATCGGGAAATGGGGTTCCTCAATTCATCTGCAAAATGTGAACGAACTTTAAAATTACAACATTAACATGAATATACTAGGAAAAATAGTATTAAGGACATCTTAATACTCATTCTTGAAAAATTTATCATTTGGAAAAAAAATTCATTTATTGGAAAAGTATCAGTTTTTAAATTACCATTTCTTTTCTGGAGGGGGAAAACAATTTAATTAATCTTCCCTGGGTAATCTGTCTATTGCATTGCAGTATGTGCAGAGGCATAGCCAGTTTTAGGATTGTTTCACAGGTACTTATGAATGATGTATGAAGAACAATAATGACAAACATTTTACTTTGTTAAATAATTGTTAGGAATTAAATTTACGAGAATACTCCTGGCAAAAATACCCCTTACAGAAGAGAGCAGAAGAAATTATTTCTTTTGCTCTATTTTATGTAAAGTTTGAAATGAAAATAAGCCTTGAATTTAACCATGATCTAGGTGCATACTTAATAAATTATTTCCACATTAACTGATATTTTCTTTAAAAAAGCTATATGAAGAATATGAAGTTTCAAGGCATAATCAAAATATTATTATGTTATTTATATCATTGGTTGCTTAAAAAGTTTTGACCATTGTAGATTTAAGTTTTTGATGTGCTTAGGAAAATTTATTGATAGCCTAGATCGTTGAACCAAAATTTTCTATTGCACTTTTGCATCTGGGGACAGTCACTTGTATCTCTAAAAGCTCATCATTTTTTAACTTCAATTTAACAAATCCTTGTCTTTTTCATACACTTCTTTATGCAGTTTTGGAAGAATGAAAAGATCAGATTTTTATCATTAACGTTGCTGCACAGGTGCACAGAGTTGTGATATCAAAATTGTTTTAATTATTTAATTTATTAACACCATAAACATACTTAACAAAAAAAACCAAAAAAAAACCGATTAAATAAATATTATCCGAATATTGCATAAGTGTAGAAATTTCTGCTTAATTCTCACTGTTTAAGCATTTCTAATTCCCTTAATGGCAGAACTTCCATTCCCCCTACATTTGTGGGCCTCATACTCGACCGACTAGATTTAATAGCTCTGATCCTCGTCATTATCCATTTTCTCACACAACCTTAAGTGGAACCGCCACTGAAACGATGATGGCACGTTGAACAAATAACATCTTCAGTCTCGGATGCTGAATATAGTTTCTGGATCATGAATATTTCGTTGCGAGTGCTGGGAGCGTTGCAGTTCACGGCGGAAGTATTCGACAGTACGGTTAATTCCTTCTAGTAGTGCCACCTATTCGGGGTAAACAATACTTTGTAACGACCAAATTCATATAATGTCCTAATACACCTACTAGTTTTTGGAAAAAAAAAATTAAGGAATGCCAAACCATATCTAAATTTTTAAATTGAATAAAATAAATTATTACGTTATGAGTTTTATTTTGCTAGAAATAATTTTTTATTTAAATTTTATGATCATGGTAAAAATATTTTTTTCTTTCTGATCCACTTAAGTATATACAGTAAGAACGGTTTTAAGTTATAAGTTTAGAAGCTACTTTAAAATTATTTGAACCAGGCATTCAAACTAATGCATATATATATATATCAGCGGCAACACTTACTTTTGGGCTCCAATTTAAGTACATTTTGGCTCTTCTTATATCCGGCTTCCTTCTCTGTGGATCATCCTCCATACTTGGTTTCTCAACAATTTCACTTTTACCACCTATTTAATGTATCCAAAAACATTTTTCATGATCAGTAAGTGAAACTAAAAACTTGTTTCTTCTTTAAAAAGAAAAAAAAATGGAGCAGTTTCTCTCTGGAGTTGTCCATAATTCGGTCAACCACAAGATTATTCAGTCGAAATATTCTCTCACCAACTACATTTTTAATAATGGTAGCAAACTGCTGAATTGTGTATTCATCCGGATTTCCGATGTTTACAGGCTGAGAATAATTGCTGTTCATTAGACTTATAAGGCCATCCACCAGGTCGCTAACGTATTGAAACGATCTTGTCTGCTTTCCATTGCCGTAAATCTGTAAGTCAAATCGCCATCAGTTTATCTAGGGATCAATGGTACCGTGCAATAATTAAAAGAATTCACACTCACAGTGATGGGCTCGTTCTGAAGAGCCTGCAAGATGAAATTGCTAACCACTCTGCCATCATTCATGTGCATTCGTGGGCCAAATGTGTTGAATATCCTTGCTACGCGCACCTCTATGTTTTCCTAATGCAAAAGTAAGAACAGTCACGTGTAGTAAAATACGTACATAATTTTGCAAAACATTCATTTAAAGAAGAAGAAAAACGGTGAAAATTTGTGATTTTATTCATAAGGAAATGCTGATCTTAACTAAATGAATAAATGTGTAACGATAATACCAAACTTTGTGAAATTTAAATCGCAGACTAATCTCAAAAAGTGTTAAACAAGTTTCAAATTGAGAACTTATTTTCCCAAATTTTGAGTGATGCAGCTTTGACAAATAGGATTTTGAATTCCGTACAAATACAATTTGAGCTTTTTTGCTAGACTTTTACTCGTTCAAAAGTACATATGTATTATCGATGTTTGTAAGCATTGTTCACTATACATGACAACAAATCTGGAATTTCACGTGAAAATGATGGTCTCCATGAATTTGTAATCTGACATGTAATAATGAATCCACAATTATATTATTAATTCTTAGGAGGGTCGACCTGTTTGGCATAAGCGTAGCTCAATGTCTCAGATACTCTTTTGCCCTCGTCGTAGCAGGCCCGTGGCCCAATCGGATTAACGTGTCCCCAGTACGTTTCCGGTTGTGGATGAACTTCCGGATCACCATAAATTTCAGAAGTGGAGGCAATGAGGACACGTGCACCTACACGTTTCGCCAGTCCTGCCAGAATCGTAAGAAAAAATGTTTCTTCATCAAATATGGGGATCCTTGTCTAAAATTTGTTAGAAATATTTTGCAAAAACTTGCCCAACACATTGATGGTTCCCAAAGTGTTCGTTTTGATGGTTTTCACTGGGTTGTGCATGTAATGAGGTGGTGATGCAGGTGATGCCAAATGGTAAATTTGATCGACTGATAAATTTGTAAAGTTGTTGAAATTAATTTTAGCGGTATTAGGATTGTGTAGGTTATTTTCATAAACTTGAAGATAAAAATGCTGAGAAGTGTCTGATTCTTCGATGAAAGAAAAGCACTATAGGCTATTTAAGACTCAATTCTTTTTTTTTTTTTAAGTTTACATCTTGTTTACCTACTTTAACAGAACTAATTTTGAGATATTTTGGGAATAAAGTTATAAAAAGCATCACATCATGGAACAATAATTTGAAAATGGTATGCCTAGTATTAAATTGGTTACCTTCAATGTAAAGAGGATTCACAATATCGTGGTGAATTAATTCAAAGTTTTCATGGCCAATCCAGTGCTCGATATTCCTCTTACGCCCAGTGAAGAAGTTATCGGCCACTGTTATTTCATGGCCTTCTAACATGAGCCTGTCCACCAAGTGTGATCCTACGAAACCTGCCCCACCTGTCACCTTTATAAAATAAAAATGTCCTAATGTCAGATTGCTTCTTTATTGATATTTACTTTACGACCCTGTGGCTATATAATTACCAGTATGCGCTTTCTGTCTTTATAAGTCAGAAACTTTACTTCAGGATATTTCTTGGCAAATCGAGTCTCCAGATAAACAAGTCTGGACGCCAGCTCTTCCAGCGTATTCGACGGTACGCTTTTCTTTGCTAGATTTGTGCTGAAAAATTCCGATTAAACTTAACTAAAGAAATTAGGACATTTATTAGCTAGGGGAAAAAAAATTCACCTCAACAACGGATCACCCAGTGCACTGTACAGATAGCAAACTGCAAAAGAATATATTAATTTTGACACTTTCATATAAAGTTGTGACAGCAGAGAACACGGCTTAAAATCCACTTACCAGCTATTAGAGAAAATGCTGATAATGAGCAAAATATCATTTTCAGCTGTCTTTTCGACGGAGGAACAAAAAACATTTTTTAACTTCAGTAAATCTCATTCATTGCAACGAGGATGAAATTGACCTTTCGACCTCAATACGCCAAAGCACGAGTTAAATATTCATGAGGAAGTTAATGGATTTTAATACGGCTTACCGCGTTACCTAGGAAATTAAGTTACATGTCAAGAATAACGATTTTAAAAAGTAATAAGACCGTGTGAATAAGAAAGAATCCATTTCTGCGCAACTTCAGCTGAGCTCGAATCTCTGCGCCACCATTTTTGTCCCATTTTAGAACCGTCTGCCATTTATCCCTCATATTTTTATTTTAGAGAACCTGCGGGTGCAAGTTCGATTTTACGATTCAAGCTTATTCCACAAAGGAATCCCATTTCCCGATTTCTTCGGAGGCTCTCGCTAAGGACAAATTACATCAATCGAAGACGGTTTAAAGGATACTCGGACAACGTTATCTGATCACAATGTAAGGTTTTGGCATTGTGACCCGACCGGGTTATCCGATAAGAAAGGTGTTTGTGAAATTTTCTTTCGTATTTTTGCATTCATTGTCGTAATTTTAACACGTTTAAATTTAAATCAACCTTTTGATTCGTATTCAGTTAAAAGCAGAAAATGCCTCCGAAAGCGAAACCGGCTCCCGCCGGCAGCAAGAAAACTGAACTAAAGAAGAAAGAGAAAATCATTGAGGTAAATTATTTGCGTGTGCACGTTTCATGTTTCGAATGCGGTGCGGAAATTTCACTAGCGAAATTTAAATACCTTGCAGTTTATCTTACTCGTATAATTTAAAAGTTCTGCATAGTGATTCGTGCGAGGATTATGGGTTATTAATTTATATATTGACTGAAAGGGTTAACAAATTATATACGTTTGCCGAGTTGAGAGGGAGCATTGCACCATAGGAGCTATGGCATTGCACCTTCAACCTTTGGCAGTGGAAATTGTCGAGAACTTTCCACGAACTCCGCACAATTTGTAATCGCGGGTTTAAATTTTAGCTGCAATGTCATTTGCCATCGATAATGCTCGAAACAAATATGAATCGATATTATATCCTGTATGACCTGTATGACTTCCAAGCTCTCAGCAATCTACAGCTTCCCACCCCCTCTCTGTTCGAAGGAAAGAACATAGGCTCCACCTTCTTTTCAGCATCTTTAACTCTCTCACCATCCTGGACAAAAGTCAATTTCTCCCAAACCCCCACTTCTCCGGCCGGTGCGACCACCCTCTTAAAATACGCCTTTACTCACCCAACCACGACTTCTATAAATTTTATTTTTTCCCTCGCACGATCCCACCCTGGAAGGCTGGAACAACCTCCCTTGCAAGGTTGTACAGGCTCCTTCCCTCGACTCTTTCAAATCTCTCCTAACTGCCATTCGCCCCATACAGGTGTGCGACAACAAAAAACATGCTGACAACCCACCTCTGTCTCTCTCTGGGACAATCTAAATCACCATAAGGCCTCGGCGCGGTGATAAAAACTAAAACTAAACTATATCTTATTGAATTTAACTGTTATAAACTCCATGATTATAAAGACATTTGATTCGTACAGTGAAGCTCTCTTGTCTATGGTGTGTAGTTTTCTTTTAACAAATCATCAGGGCATATTTGGAAGAATTGACACATTCCGTTCCTGCTGCCAGTCATTAGTGAAACTTTTCAATGAATAAGCTTGAACGCATTGAAACGCAGTGACACGCAGTGAAACCTCTCAATGAATAAGCTTGAACGCATGTAAATTCTTCTTTAGATTATATGAGTTGCCATGCATGAGCTTTTTATAGGATTTAGTATCATGATTATTTTAGTGAGCAAAATGGTCAAGTCCGAAAAGTATTTTTTTATGCTTGAACTTTTGTAATATTAATGCTTATGGAAAGATTGTTTTTATCGTAAATGCAGGATAAAACGTTTGGATTGAAGAATAAAAAAGGTGCTAAGCAGCAAAAATTCATTCAGCAAGTGCAACATCAAGTTAAATCTGGAGGCGTTAGAAAGGTGCCAATTTCACTTTTTTAACTATCGTTAGAAGTAATGGTATTGTGGATTTAGGCATTAATTGTTAACAATATTGTAGGTAGAGGAGCCAAAAGTTGGCGAACCTAGCAAAAAAGAAGAAAAGAAAAAGGAAGCAGCCGAATTGAATCAACTTTTCAGACCAGTTACGACGCAGAAAGTTCAAAAAGGTGAATATTTTTTTTTTTCAAATGTGCTATTCTTTTGTCTAATATTGTGAGACATGATTTTTTTCAAAATGTTATGCTACTACCAAGCACTGTTTATAACATGGCAAAAATATCAATGAAACTAACAATAAAATAACTTTTACTCTAATTTTGGATCTTTGCACAGAATTTAAACTCCAAAACTGCCCAATACAAAATCTAAATAAAAATTATTTCAATGTTGTTTTGCCATATTTCTTTCTAATAATCCAAAGTGCGTAAATTGTTGTGCTTAAGAGTAAAATCTTTGAAAAATTCATGGCTCCTGAATTTGAAATTTTTCCTAGTTATTGGATAACAAAATATGCCTCTTGCTTTTCAGGAACGGATCCCAAATCTGTGTTGTGCGCTTTTTTTAAACAAGGCCACTGTGGGAAAGGCGATAAATGCAAATTTTCTCACGATCTTTCTTTGGAACGAAAAGCTGAGAAAAGGAGTGTTTATGTTGACATGCGGGATGATGGAGGTCGGTATATTGGCCAACATTGTAGCATTTATTACTCTAATGAATTTACGATGCAAAGCTTAAAGTGCCTCTGGTAAATGAACAAAATTATTAATGACTATCTTTGCGGAGGTTATGACCTATATAAGCTTGAGTAAGCTTTGTCATTATGACGTTATTATTATAAACCTGGACAGTTGATTTACTTATTACCATTTTTAGATAATATGGAAAACTGGGATGAAGCAAAGTTAAAAGAAGTTGTAGAGAAAAAGCATGCAGAGGCTGATAGTAAATTAAAGACTGAAATCGTACGTTTATTTTCAGCTTTACTCATGGTGATAAAATGGTAATGTACATTTCTCAGTTCTACTAAATTTCAGTTATTGTTTTTTTGCGCAGATATGTAAATTTTTCATCGATGCGTTAGAAAGGAACAAATACGGTTGGTTTTGGGAGTGTCCAAATGGTGAGAGATGTATTTATAGGCATGCTCTGCCTCCTGGTTTTGTGCTCAACAAAGACAAGAAAAAAGATGACAAAAAAGATGAAATATCTATCGAGGATTTAGTTGAACGAGAAGTAAGAATCAAGAAAAGTTACCAATTTAAAATATAGCTAAAATCATAATTATTTGTAGCTAAAAAATGTGCTGTGGTTGAAAAATCACTAACTGCTTCAAACGTTTTGCCTTGACTGTGGCAATCTTGTAGCGGGCAGCCCTTGGAGGAAATTTGACAAAAATAACGCTAGAGACATTTATAGCTTGGAAAAAGAAAAAAATACTGGACAAGGAAATGAATCGACAAAAGGATGATGCCAGGAAAAAGGCGGAATTTAAAGCTGGAAAAAGTGTGGGGGTTAGCATACCATTTCAAAATTATTTTTTAATCATATATATATATATATATATTTGTTTCAAATTAAATTGTTATGGAAGCATCATTACTGGTTTTATTTAGTTGAGTGGAAGGGAAATGTTCACATTCAACCCAGAAATGGCCACGGAAGACCAAACTGAGGAGGAAGGAGAAATGGCTTATGACACGAGCAATCTGCCACGTGATGATGATGAGGTCATTCAACTCTTTAGCAACTCCATTTCATGTTAAAATATGCGCATGTATTTTGTGATTATTTAACTATTTCTGCTTTACTTTCTTGTTTTATCTCATATTTAGACTGACCCTCAAATGGTTCGTGAGTTAACTCTGGAATCTCTGTCATTAGTGGCTCAAGAGTGTGATGGTACGGGTACAATTAGCGTTACTACCCAAAGGGCGGGTGAACCATACGCAAACAATGTCAATGGTAAAATAACTTACTTTCTTTAATTTATTTTAGTAAATATATAGCAAAATGTGTTACATTTAATACTAAACTCCAGATTATTTGGGGTCCGTTTATTTTATTGTTCTTTTGGTTTTTATTTGCACATATTGTGTGGATCTTCCTAGGAATTTTAATTCCTGACCTTCTCTAATAATCGAGACTGCAAACTTTGCTACGTATCAGTTTTATTCAACTGACCATTCCCAAATGTGATAATGATTAATAATTTCACTTGCAAGAATCTAATCATTTCTCCTGTTTCCAGATAAAATCGAAGGAGCTGTGGGTGGCGAAAATCAAATTTCAACTAACCACGTTGACGAAATAGACATCCCAATTGACGAGAATCTATTTATCGATGATGATGACGACGTAGAGGAGGATGATGATGATGATGACATGGATGACGTAGACAGCTAAAATAGGTTTAACCATGGTGAGGCTGGATGCAAGTTCGTGCTTCGAGTAAAAGGAGCAGCATCACTGCTGTGGAAAGAAGGAATACAAAGGCCCAGTGATTAAAAAGGTTGAAAACATCATTTTTGCTTTTTAGAAAGGTGCTCTTACTCTGTATCTGTTTTTAACCGTTCGGCCAAGTGTGAGTGAGTACTCTTTAAATTTCTTCGAAATCGACTCGGGCTCATATACATATTAAAGTTTTGTTTTCCATCTACTTGTTTCAAATTGCTCATGTTATACATCAGCAAATAAAGATCAGTTGATTTTGTCCCGTAATAAGGAATTGCAACTGCTTATTCTCATGAGACGAACTGCAAAATTTGATTTTTTAGCTATAAAGTTGACCTAACGTCTGACTCCTTCATTTGCATACCAAAGAAATGGTCTTAATTGCCAATCAAAATAATGCACTCTTAAATTAGTTCATGCAGTGGGTCATTAATTCTCTTGTGCTCGGTTCCACCGAATGTGTCCCTTTAGTAGCTAATAATTGTTCTCAATTGACATTTAAGTGCGAGGGCAAATAAATTGATTGTTGCAAGCTGCCATTAACCATTTGTTTATCAGATACACTGCTAGCCTTTTGTCATTGTTTTTCACCCCAAGAAGAAAATCCTAGCAAATGGACGTCAAAGAAAAAGTTAGTACAATTTGAAATTGAATTTATCTTCCCAATTGATCACTTGATGTAGCATAAAGATTATCTTGAATAATGGAATAGTCATTTACAATATTTATCTTATTTTACTCAAGGTCAAGAAAATGACAAGCTTGAATATGGTGGAAAGGATGACGATCCAATACTCTCATCAAAAATATCCCATTCCTACTCATGGCAAGCTTGAATGTGGTGGAAAGGATGACGATCCAATATCCTCAGTGAAATAATTATCGAAATTCACCGGTAAGCGTTTTACATTTTGCTCGATTTTATTGCCCAAATTAGAACGATAGAGCTGGTATTTACACAGTCGATCAAGCAAATTAATAATTTAAATAATTTCTCAATTATCGCAAAAGCACTTCGAGCTGCATTCGTTGTAAAAAGATATAAAAAAATACCAACATAGAAAAAGCAAAAATAAGTGTCCTACCAGTCTAATGTAGTAATCAATATTATAATAAGGAGAATATATATATATATATGCTGTAGATATGAAAATTAATTTCATAATAAGTAGAGAATGTTTATTTTCTGCTGTAAAGATGCCATGCCCTCTGTGCTGGTCTTCAATCCTTCATTGTTGTTTGCATCCATCTTTTTTCTTTCGTTTGTCGATGGTTTGCCTCTTTTGCCCCTGTATGGGCATGTAGGGAGGGGATGAAATATCGTCTTCCGATATGTACTCCTCGTCGGAAATATCTAAATGGTGAATTTACAGACATGGTTAGTTCAATAGCATCCAAACACATCAAATCAATTCCATACTATTACCAATACTAACATATAATGCCATTTTCTGGACTTTATGTATACCCAATATTTTCGCAGCTATTCAAGAAAGATTTTTCTGGCAAGTATTCAGCCTAGGTCAAACAACCCCATTCTATATCATCACTAGAGAACTCAACCTCCAACCCATCCCCATTACCCTGATGCATCAAACATTTAAATTTTGGAAACAATGCTCCCTCCAAAATGCCCAAGCCATCCAACAATCACTCTTCCTCGGATGGCCGGACCAACCCCCTAATAAATACAACATTCTGCAAAAATTCATAAGCATAATCGCCATTCAACAACAATTTCACCAAATTATTTCTCCACAGTATTCATGAGCCAAGAATGTGGCTACTATGCAGAATTGCAAAACAATATAGCAAACAGGCCCAATATATACAACCCAAGACTCAAAAACCCACTAACAATGCCTTCAGGACATCGGTAACATAGGGGTCAACCAACAACTTACAACAAAACATGCCAGAAGGGGCTGTGACCCTTAGTGCATTAACTCTCTCTATCTGGGTAATTCAAACTTTTTAAATGTTGTTAAGTATGCATCCTTTAATCCATCTTACCGGCTTGTGTTTGAGGCGACCTCTGGTGATATCCACTGGGCTGAACAGGTGAGGGAGAAATACGATCAGGAGATTTCCTCTCAATTGTGTTATACTCGTGATAGTAAGTAGGGTCTAGTGCCATTGCAATGTTTGGTACGTCTCCTCCCCTGGCAGTAGAAATTGGCAGTCTGAAATTATGGGCAACAATTATAATTTTTGGTATTGAGTACTGATCCTGTCATTCATTACGACTCCTCCCTTCATAAAAGTTATCAGAAGTTGACTGAAATCTTGGTGATTCTAAACAGAGATTGGCTTTATTACTTTTTCCGTGGTTTTTCAAAAGTTTGTTCCAAGACTGGTTCATACTTTTCATACATTTAAATTTTCAGTCTGCAGTAAATGATCACAAAGTATGCCAATTACCGTTCCAATCCTAAAGTACGGCTGGCAGATGGATACTGAGCTCTGTCATCATGACTCTGAGATCGCATCAAATGGGGGCTTGTTGAGCTCCTTGCTTGTATGCCTGATTTGCCTGAGCCAGAAGTTTCGCCTCCACTTTGGTGGGGTACAACATCGCGGTGATGGAAATAATTCTGAGTTCGCTTCTTTTCACGTTTTTCTGGTACGACTATCTATGTGTAGAAATGAAACTTTGTTTAACTAGGTTGCAATGTTTGGCCTTGTCATTTTATTACACTCCAAACATTTTGCGAGCAAACTTTAAATCAATAACACCTCTGGTCTGGAGCTTTCGTCAGAACCATCGACAGATTTTGATTTTTGTTGCGCCGCAGCTCGGGCTTTTTGTTTTGCTTTCTTCACCCTGAGTCGTTCTTTCTCTTGAAGAAGTTTTGCAAGTTCTCTGTCTTGGGCCTCGATGGCCAATTGCTGATCCTTGTAATACTGGCTAGTTTTCTGTAAAAATAACTGAAAGCGATCAACACTGAGACTCCACACTTCCTGTTCCAGGCATGCATTGGTCATGCTCCGATCGTGCATCGTGCTACGGAGTTTGGTGCAGTTACCGTAGCTTCCTCTTCCTGTATTGACAATGCCAATTCCTAAAAAAATGTACAATCAAAATTTAGTTTTATACTGAAAAACGTTTGAAACAATCAAATGCCAGAAAAGTCATATTTCTTACTTCGTCTTTTACTTCCTGAAGCCGGCGGAGTTCTTCTGGCCGTGGCAGTGATAGGCTTTTCGACAAAATGGTGCTCTGAAATCCATGGGATTTCATTTCTCTTTCAATATCTGATAACGTTGAGATTCCGTTTGGGGATGAGGTTCGAGATGAAGAAGAGGATGCGTTCGGACCACCAACAGCTGTCACATTTTCCAGGCTCCAATTTCTGGTAGCACGGGATAAAGTGTCTTCGTAACAAGTGGCTTTTATTAGAAAAACATGAATTAAGCATGAAAACTATTGAATCTTCAATCCTCGATGAATCTATGACATTTTTGCCAAATCACCTAAATCTTTCTTGCTGGAATGTGCGAGTTCCCTGCTTTTACTTGATTCATGAGATTCTTCGCTTTTATTTCTGCGTCTCTGCCGACTTTCACCGTCTTGTAATTTCCTAGCCAATTCCTAAAATGATATGGAATCCTTTGGATGAAATAAGAATGACCAATGGAGAAACAACGTTAAATAGAAATTTCATCCTTTTATTGCACAATATCTTGGTGTGAGGAAAAAAAGGGGTTGATTTCAGAATGACTTAACAATTTTTCTTTAGATAAACTTTAAAGTTGTACTGACCTTATCTGCCTGCTCCAGAATCCTGTTATGTAGAGCTTCTTCTCTTTCTATTTGTTCCTGAAGCTCTTTGGCCACTCTTTCATCTTCCAATTCCCTAAGAAACCAAAGCAATACTCAGTTTCGTTTTATATCTTCTTTAAAAATTTCCGATGAATAAGTGATGTTTTCTTACTGCCTGAGAAGCTCAACGTCGTGGTCATTAAGCGTTATTGGCGTATAATCTTCATCTTCCTCTTGCAAGTACTTGGCCTGTTCAAAATCCATTCTGATGGTTTTTCGTTGCTCCCGATTTTTTCCGTAGTGCATTTCGTCTTTAAGGAGAAGACCATTTCAGTTATTCCATTAAAATCAACAAACTCAAAATCTAGATAATTAAATTCCAACTAGCTTATGACAGCATAGTGTTATTAAAGAGTAATTTTGAATTCATGGATACCATTTTTTGACAACTAAATAAAATTGTCATTTTACGCTACCATATGTTCTCCCACACTAGCAAATTGGATATTTAATCTAAAGCGGAAAGAGTGCTTCATACTTTCTTTTTCTTGTAATCGATAAGCCAAGGCGCCATCCTCGTGAACCAGCCATTCTCGGCAAACTGAAATTTGAATAGACAGTATATAGTATGTTTTCGTGTGTAAATGGAAATGTTAATGAATTACGCTCAGTTTAGTTTTCACCTGTCATTTAGCTTTTAAAATTTATTATTCTCATCATACCGTTGGTCTGAGCACTAAATTATCATCTAAATATATGTATGGGCATGATCCCTGCGGTGATTTCTTATTCAGACCATTTTAACTCTTTCAATCACTGGTAAAGTTTGAATAAAATATTTAGAGTAAAATCTGTAATTAAGAAACAAGATCGAAAATATAGTAAACAAGTGGTGACCTAGTTTAGTATATGTTACCTGTTCCAAACGACAGGTTTATAGGCCAACTGAGGCGATGTTTTGGTCTGTCAAACACTGTTTAATTGTATTTTTTTTGCTGTTGAGGAAACTTCCTTTTAACGTCATAATTCATTCGACTTTATTGTTTCGCTATTTATTATTGTTGAATGGTGGCCAGAAACTAGTTTCATGAGCAATGCCACAGCTGCCAAATGCACTTGATTACAGCCTGCACACTTACTTTTGGGTGTATTGTTTTATGCAAATTTAGGCAATTTTGCAACATCAATTCCTAATAACAAAGCGATAAATAATGAATTTATTTTATTAATTCAAGTTTTAGATGTCGAATAGACAATAGTTTTAAAATTTAACCTGACCAACAAAAAAAAATTCTGGTAATTAATTTAGCTAAATGTGTTTTTATGCAAACACAAATTTCAGTTTTCCTATAAAAAAAACCTAATAAATCTGCAACATAGTTGCTGTTTTACTCCAGTAAACTGCAAAGAACTGTGGAATTAAACAAAACATGCAGATTAAATTACTGTTTCGTATGCAGGAAACAGTAGCCTAGTGTACTTTCGTGGACACCTACAAAATAGTCAAACTTTGTTTTCCCTATACTACATGAAAGGACTTGTCGAATTAATAAGTTTTATGTGAATTTTTAAATATGAGCAACATGGTCGTTTGTGCACTAAAGGAATTAAGCTTCTTCAATTCATTTAAAAATCGACGGCCAGTTCATTTTACTTACGTTTATCATAGGTGTCTTAATTATTAATACCTTAATTTGTACCTTCCAATTTTTAATGCAACAAAAGAAGGGGTAAATGGACTCACCTTGATTTACCAAACCTTGTTTAGGTGCGATGCCTTCTTGTTGTTTTTCGCGGGAGGATTCACCAAATCCGTTGTTTATATCAGAAATCGGTAATCCGCAATTATCCATATCTTTCAGATATCTTTATCACAAAATACGTTTCGATACACGCTTAAAATCGCCTGTTATCAGATACCAACCATGGCAACTACCATTAAAAATCTCAATAGCTTGCCTAGGCAGAAGTGCGTTTATTTCGAATTGCACGCGTGCGCACTTGCACATCCGAGCGTGACGATGGGCAGGTTCATTTATTGCAAGGGAAGGTCGTCAGATTCGTGGTCAGCCTTGAAAATTGCGACTTGGAAAAAATACCTAGAAAACATGTAAAGAAGTAGAATTTGGTCAAAGTTCGTCAATGTTAGGTTAAATAATAATTGGAAAACTTATTTTTCGTGAGATTTGGTCAAATTTGATTAAATTTTACGAAATTTCATTAAAAATAAAAATTGGAAAACTGATTTTTCGTGAAGTTTGATTAAATTTTACGAAATTGTATTAAAAATACCGATTGGGAAAACTTCTCGTAAAATTTGGTCAAATTTCATGAAATTTCATTGAAAATAACACTTGCATGGGAATTTGATTTTTCTTGAAATTTCGACAAATTTGTTAAAATTTCTTAAAAAAAATAACAATTGGAAAATCAGTTTATTCGTATTTTTTCGGGTCTTTCTGGATTTTTTTCGATGGGGGAAAAACCGTTTTGATGAACCTTGACATCTCATCATGGCAGGGGGTTATGAAGGGCCCCCCATAAAAGGTCAAGTAAGGCCCCAAAAATGTAGATCCGCCACTGCGCTAAAATGCGTAACAAGCTACCCAGCTACATATATTTATACTTATGGCGAATTCAGATGGTCCATCTGGTGTGCACCGGTGTAGGCTACAATTAAGGTGAAGCATCGAAACTATTGCAGGCAGCAGACGCAACAAGACTTTACAGACTTATGCCTCACCTTGCAGCGTTCACCGGTGCACACCAGATTGACCATCTGAATTCGCCATTGAATCTGAATTGTGTCCATTTATTACGTAATATGGTTAAATTAAGATATTTTAAATTTCCCGCGCTTTATCATTTTGTGGTCACTCTCAAAAGCGTACAGTATGTTTGAACGATGAAAACTAAGATCTAAATAAAATTATCGATTTATATTTGGAGATTATGTGAATGGGTGAAAATTTGATTTAAAATCAATCTAATTTGTACTATTTTACGTCTTTTCACTGTAGTTTGAATATTTTTTTAAATTGACGTATATTGCTCCCAAAAATTCCCAATATGTCGGCTACGTTTCTTTAATTTGTTCATAGGAGGCGCTTGTAATGGAACATTTTG
>JAQGBX010001967.1:0-22240 GCA_034698745.1 Megaphyllum sjaelandicum | reverse complement strand
TTTTGGTCAGGGAATTTTGGATTTTAGTCAGGGAAAAGTCAGGGAAATTGAAAATGAAAATTTTGTGGCCACCCTGTATTTGTTCGTAGGATCAACAATAAAAAAAAATCACCCAAGATTATCGCTGTTTTGCACAAGTGGCTTCACGACTTGACTGCTTAAGTTTAGATTCGTAAATCGTAAGGCTTCTGAGTACCCCTACTAAATGCCCATCTGATTAGAATGTTTATGCAATTGCAGGATCTGTTTTGATAAACACTTCAAACCTTGGTGTTCGCCAAAAAGAAAATAGTGTTGACCGGTCATCGAGGTTTGCAAATGTAACGGGATTGACCTCTTGCTCAAGGGCCTTAATTTGTCAATTCATCTTGACTGCGGCTTTACCCTCTTAAATCCCTGTTTATTTATGCAAATTTGTTTTCGTGCACTGACATTTTGGGAAGGCTATAGGCGCGTAAAACTGGTGTCTGTTCCAGAACCAGTTTTGCTCCTCCTATTAATAAACACTTTTGTGCTGACTACTCGGCTTAAGCAGCAGGGCCAAAGTCCAACGAACGTGACGTTTCGTGTTTTCATGTTTGTCGGTTTTTAACCCCGAAACATTGAACCAGGTTCAGCTCAGTTCAATTGACATTCCTTAAAACTGAACCATGGAGAAACGAATTGGGTTTTCTGAAGGTGGGAACACGTCGAGGAACCTGAAACTGAAACTTGGTTTCCGAGACTGGTGGGATGTAAGTTTCTACGTTTCTAGTTTCGGAAACCAAGTTTCTTTTAAAGTTTATTTGGTAAAACCTATCCTTAAAGTAAGAACACACCAAGGAAACTTAAACTGAAGACTTCCTTTCAGTTTCGTTAGTTTCCTTGTTGTATACCTACAGTACATGTAAGTACACAAAAAAAACTCGGTTTCCGAAACTGTGATGCAGGTTTCTAAACTTCTAGTTTCGGAAACTATAAGTTTCATTAGTTTCCTTGCAATGTACTGTATACCTACTGTACTTCTAGGAATCTAGGGTATAGGAACAGACCAAGTTTCCTTAATGTGTACCTACAATACTTATAAGGTACATGTAAGTACACAATAACAAAAAAGGAAACTCGGGTTTCTGAAACTGCGATGCAAGTTTCTACATTTCTAGTTTTGGAAACCAAGTTTCTTTAAAGTTTCCTTGGTAAAACCTATCCATAAAGTAGGAACATACCAAGGAAACTTAAAGTTAAAGTCCAAAATTGGACTCCCCCTAATCACCTGTCCGCATTGGGTCCGGTCAATCAAGGACCCCCCACCCTCGGACCCCCATTCGGACGTCCAAAACTTTAAAAAAAATTGTATTCGGAAAATTTTTAAAGTTTTGAAACTTTGTACTCGGAAAATTTTGAAAGTTTTGAAACTTTGTACTCGGAAAACCTAAATTTTTGTACTCTGAAAAGGTGGAGAATTTAGCCAATTTGTCCTCAGAATCTGTATGGAAATTTTGCAAATTTCTTCTCGGAAACTGTTAGCAATTTTACTGCTACAAAACAGTTGAAAATGTTGAAGATTTGTACTTGGGAAAACGTTGAAAATGTTTCAAATTTGTTCTCGGGAAAACATGGAAAAATTTTTAAAGATGTCCTCGAAAAAGGTTGAAAATTTTGCTAGTTTATGTCCGAGAAAAATGAAAATTTTGCAAAGTTGTATACTGAGAAAATCTGAAAGTTAAGCAAACGGGCCCTGAGTTTTTAAGTTCTCTGACTTTTCCAAGTTTTCCAGGACTGGCGGTACCCTGTTTACTAACTTTTGCAATTTATAACCCACCTATGCGTTATTGCGCTCAATTTCCCTTTTACTTTGGGAACTGATTTTATTTGGCATTTTTTTTCTTTCTTTCAAGTTTACATCCGAGTTGGTCAAAATCCATTCCCTCCCCCTGTCCACATTGTGTCCGTGACTCAACCTTACCCCCTAATCCTTACACGAGGACGTCCTTTTTGAATGGCCCCTTAGCGGATGAAACAATCTACGCCCAAGTGCTTGTGCAGTGTTCTTGGGTTGATCACCCTCTTGATGGATTGCTAATGAAGAATTCTGGCTTTTCCCCCAAAAGATCGACAAGATACTTTCTCACATTCATCCTTCAAAATGGTTTCTATAAGCATTAGATTTCTCTGGCATTTTCCTAAAAGGGACTCGGAGAAGGTAAATGTTTACAAAACAAGCCCACGGCGATTTCCCATTAAAAATAGTCCCGCGTCCATCACGGTCTGCTGAAGGTATTGGTCAAGGACTCCATCGTTGACCCCTTGTTAACCATGATCCTATGATTTGCTTTTTTTTTCTTGAGTTTTTGTGGCCGCCCTTGGATTCGATCCGGTCGACGCAGGTACCGAAATGTCACCGTTTAGAAGCTTCTGAATTTTATTTACAAAATAGAAAATACATGTTATTGAAAAAGTTCTTAGAAGAAAACTGTCATGCCAAAGTATGATGCGAAAATCTTCTGCGTATACCTCCTAATATACAATAGTCTTTTTCTGTTTTCAGTGGCGCCATCCATTGGCCTAATTGGCCCATTTTTAAGTTCTGCATTTTTTCGTCACTAGGTGGCTCAGTGAATTTCGCGCATGCGCACTTAAAACTGAAATGGATTATTCTTAAAATTTGCATGCATGTACTGTACATAACTAAGGGTAAGAACACAACAAAACTTCTAGGAAAGAATGTTACTTTTTTTTACCACCAGCTCCAACCAGCGGGCAAATACATTGGCAATGCATTTAAATTACCAATTGTTTGCCCGCTGGTTGGCGCTGTAAAAAAAAGGTAACATTCTTTCCTAGAAGTTTTGTTGTGTTTCTAGCCTAAGATAGTTAAATTAAAAAAAATTAAACTAAAATCCTCTATAAAATAAAATTAACAATGAAATAAAATATTTTCAGTAAAGAACAAAGGTTCGTGAATACGCAATTTCTCTCGATCTCTAGACTCTAGTTATAATCAGTTATCATCTACATATATATACATGTATATACAGTCATAGTCATTATCGATAAATTTACATGACATTTGTTGAAATAAAGCGAACTTACATGTACATGCTCATTAAGGGTGGGAACAGAGTGGGCCAGTTTCCAGCCGCTCGGCACCCGAAAAACACTAGCGCCACCCAGCGGGCTACCTATGTGGCATGCGTTTTCCATGAGGTCGTCCGAGGTGACAGCTGAGCCGAGCCGGGCTGAACGCTGACCGGATTATAGGAACGCTGTGAGCGTTCCTATTCGAAAAACGCGAAGCAGGCTGTAAAGACACAGAGTGGCACTTGGATTGTATTGGTCAAAAGTGGAGCCAAGCAAGAAAAGGATGCTAAAGAGAGCGCGTTCGTAGCACATTCGCAAGGCACCTCCGCTGCTATTGGTACGTACGAAAAAATGGAATTTGAACGTCACGCTCATATCAGCGGTCACCTCGGGTAGAAAAGCGGGAAAACGGGAAGCGGGAAACAAGGGGCAAAGGACCTGAAAACAGCGGCTGGATGCCGACGCCACTCTGTTCCCACCCAATGATTCGTTCTCGTAACTTCTCGTAACACGCTCGTCAGAGCGTGGAGTTCATGCCTTTTGTCACGAGGTTTTGGGATGCTCCCATCTCGGCTCGGTCGGGCACATGTTCGAGGTGCAGAAATGAAAATCACGACGGAACATTAAGATGGACGTTGATCGAAATGAATGGATTGAATTTCCCTTTTTCTGGCTGCCCATCGTTCGATCGAAGGCGGATAAAAAAGTGGTATCCTATTCCCGTAACCGACGAAATGATGAGAGGAGGAAATGCCACACGAACGCATCGAGGGCAACCCTTTTTGCCGCCACCAAAAACCGCTTATTTTCCGAAGGCTGAAGGATGCGAGGGGTCAACGACTCATATAATTACGCGCTCGCTCGGTCCACTTTTTGTTTTCGGTAATGTACCGACTTTTGTTTCTGAACGGTCATCGCGTTTGCCATTATTTTTCCACCATGCACTAACGTCGAGCGTGTTATTTCTGCGCTCTTTCGTCAGAATAAGCACGGACTCGTCGCTTCGTGACCCCGAGGCAGAAAAGCGCTCGTTCGCCAGGCTGAATTTTCGCACGGGCCAATTTGTGCGGTGATTACAGAACGGTGGATTGTTTGAATTCGCATCGGCATCCATGCAGCGCACATTTCGATTAGACAAATTTATCAAACGGAATGCCCGAGGCCGATTGGCTCCCGAGTGGACGGAATCACTTAGGAGTTGATGATTTAAGGAAACTGCAAACAAAAGCGATGGCCGCACCGCTAATGTTTGAGCAGCGTGTAACCAGTTCGTATCGACGATGTCACTATACGAGTGCATCGAAAACACGTTTATCATCGGCTACAATGGTCGCTATACCGTTTATGGCATAATCCTTTCCTACATATGGCGAATTGCGCGGCTAACCGTGAAAGATGCTCGAAATCACCACCCTCTTCGGAGCAAAGCCTTCGAAATGGGCCGATGTAATTTTGAATTAACGCTTATCGCCGTGTTTGAGTTAAAGGCGAACGTTCTTCGGAGTTCAAATGCACGAACTTGCCGTTAGTCGAGCAACGGAGCAGAAGCTTCCGAACGGAAGGTCAACTTTTTAGATCAGAATTCGCTTCTCTGTCAAGTTATCGAGATGCTCTAAACTTGAATAAATAAAACTACGCTAACGCTTCGACGTCTTCGTTCTGCGTCAGTTTGCTTCGAGTCCTTCGATCGAGCCGAGGGAAGGAAAAATACGAAAGCAAAAAGCTGGGCGAATCGAGCGGCGAAGGTTAAATGTAAACGTTCAATTTGAAAGGTCGGTGAGGGAGTATTTTTTTTTCTATTTCGGAAATGTAAAGCGTGAGTTACTGCTGGACATCATCGCCGTAAGCCCGCTGGAAATTGCGCTCCGTGCCCCCGTATTCCCTGGCAACTCCTAAACTGATTACAACTTTGAATCGCTCGCATTTAATGGTAAAATATTGTTGAGAAGATCAATAGCGAGTGGGCTCCGCTGGATCTCTCCACCGTTGCACTTCCGCTCCGAGAGGGCGCTCGCTCGCCCGCATCCCCTTTCCCCAAAGCGTCCCTTATCGCCCTTAATGCTTTCGTTTTATGGAATCATAAAATAGCGAATTCCATGTTTTTCAATTACGAGGCTCGAATACGAGTTGTAAAGGAACGGCATTAAGCGCTTTTTTTTGGACTATCGACTGGCTGGATCCAGTAATTCCCCTTACCTTATCATCGTAAGCCCTACCTTACCCCCGATCCCTCTTCGACGGTCCCCTTTCTTGCCGTTTTAAGGTCGAAATGGCCAATCTGAAATCGAAGCCATTTGGCTCGCTGGTCATCTTGTATTTTTAAGTGCGGTAGCTCGGAAGTTACTTTTTTTAGGCTTTTTTTAAATTATAATATCGGAGGGAATCGAGAGTGACCACCAACCCCCTCCCCGTCGGCTCCAAGTTTCTCCTTTTCTCCAAATGAGCTCGTAAAACATGACCCCAGACACTAGCTGAACGAAGACGTCTTCTGGATCCGAGCGCGATTACCTCGGCTGCATCCAATTTCGCGTGTTGACCACCGCGGCTTTTGGTCAGTTCATCCGCCCTCTTTTTTAACTCCAATTCCATCGCCTTCGGCCTCCCTCGGCTGCCATTTGCTGGAACGCGAACGAAGTTTCCCACCGCGTCCGTCAGGCCGAAATTATTTTAAGAAATAAATGGCCAGCTTTTAACCGGAAACTATAAAGTTGCTCGGCTCTTCAGCATTTTTCACCATTCCAGAATGCGCGCATTAGCAACGAAGATGCGAGGCGTAAAGCACGATTTCGGCTAAATTCTTGAGGGCGCTGCTTCCGGATCACTTATACTTTCCATCACGCATATTAAAGCAAGTTGTAAATCATCGGAAACAATGCGAAAAACTGCACATTTTGCATTTCCTATTATACATTTCTTTTCGGATAATCCAACCCTGAAAATCGTTGGCACGGTGGGCAAACGTCGATGTTTGATAGCCTCCCCCCTCCCATTAAGTTCGCTTCAATGTGTATAATAGGTTGGTTTTTGGCTAACGCTTCGTTTCCTCTAAGTTCGTTAGACGAACTATATAGAGCAGTTAGAACATCGAACAACCGTAGATGCATATATTCCCCTGAATTAATTAAGACTTTCGCATGAATAATTAACGGCGTGCAGAGTCGACATTTTTAGATGAAATATTCAGCTCTCTATAGGTCCTTAAACTCTCGCCACACGAGGGCGTGGGATTACGACCGATGCACTTTTAATACGGGACGAATTTATTCATTGGCCAAACCTTTTGAATTTTAGAACGGCGTCGTTTTGCGGTCTATACGCCGTTCGTGACTGCTTGATCGTAAAGTCCAACCACAACGATCGCTGCTACAAATAACGAATGAATCAGGATTATGCGTGACGTTCTTGGGCGATGCGGGTTTATTCATCCGCCCCGTGTAATAATTTCATGCAATTCGTATTTGTTTATGAATTTTTTAAGGACAAACATCGTTCGTAATTCAGTGTAACGAATCCAGAAGTACAAATAGCTACTCGAAAAGAATTGCACCAGCGATATAACCTTATCAAAACAATTCGTTTGACATTTTAGCGAACAACTCCGCAACAAATTTGTCAACGTTACTGTTGTACGTGACTCGACCCGAGGGAGCGAGTCCAAAGAATGATTATTGCAGGCGCTTACCCCTCGGCGTACACGAGCGCCATCGAGCGGGATAAGTGTGTGACGTGCTTTTTAAATGAAGGCGCACGCAAACAAAGCTTAGCCGAGCCAGAGAGTGGCACAAGGATCACCATTGGTCGAAAGTGTAGCCATAAACATATATACACGATCGTATGCCGCCTATGTACCGTAAAAAAGTGCCCTGCGCTCATCGCGGGACAAGGTTGCGAGGTTTTACGCGGAATGTTTCACCTATAGCACAACGCATGCAGTGGCGCCACCGAGCACACTGGTCATCACGCTGATATCAGCGTCCATTGTGCGCCTCAAAGCTGGAAACAAGCAAGAAAGAAACACTTCGAAAGGGAGCATTCTTTGTGATCGCACCCCAAGACATCAGTTCGCGATTTTCAAGGTGCAAAAGGGCAAAAATATCCACCGAAATGTGCCCAGTTGTGCACTATACGACATCGTCGCATGCTGAAAATAGGAAAGAAATCCAATAAAGGAAATTCACGACGCATATCGCGGTTTCGAGGGGGATGATATAAAATAAGTCGTTGTTATATGGCACGTTGAGTTTATATATAAGGCAGTTGATGGACGCTTTTGACGACTTCGGATCACACCCCACATCCAACGTGGCTTTTAGCACCGTTTCGAGGCTCTTGTTTTTGATTTGGCTAAGTGACTACTCGCGCAGGTGTAGGAGTAGTAGTTGTATTTGTTTGATATCGGAAAAGCGAGGAAAGTGCTGCCGTCGAATATTTCTCTATTGTGTATACAACAAATAAGGCCTGTTATGCTTTTTTTTTTGTCCTCGCAAAAACAGACGCGGACGAGGAGGCACTGCTGCTCACGGGCCTCAATCAAATTTCGTCGTATTTTTTTTTATATTTTGGACTCTCGTATAAAGCATGCATCGACCACATCCTAGAATCCTTTCGGGCGTTTATCGCCGAAACCCCCGAATGACCATCGTGGAAATGGATACTGTATAAACTTCTGAAAGTGCAGGAAATAAATCGATATCCGCGCTGGTATGTTTAAAAACAAACAAAAAATAAACGAATGGCTCCTGGAGTTGGCTTACGGCTTCTCAATTGAATCAAGTCGAGAATATTTCGTACATTTAAAAAAAATGCTGCAGTTTCATCGCAATGCGTATACATGTATACGGTATAGGAGAATGATCGTATCGCATCCAAACTGAAGCATTATATATAGTACATGCTTGGAAAATAAAACAGAAGCTAGAGATACTAGTACATATACAGTATAGGTAATAGCAATATACCGTTCGTCCTATGACGTAACTTATTCATTCGGTAGAAAATAAGGCTTCTCGTTATAGATAACATATCTCGAGTACTATAGTTTTCAAGATATTGATCTTCATTCGACTTTGTAAACTTTTCTGAGTAACAAAAAAAAAAAAACGAAATCGATTGTTTACAGAAGTGATTTTCGCAAAATCATCAACCGATATAGCGAGCGTAGGATATACATATATATATACTGTAGCTCTGAATATCCCTAAAAAGTTGTCCAAGCGTCGCTTATTAAGGGGAATCTAAACGATCAGATGTACATGTACTGTCAATACCTCCATAAATACTGCATAAGTCACGTTCAAAACCTTCCCACCCCTACGATCAGTTTAACTGACAATATTTTGCTTTATTTAGCGCTCAATTCTCCACTATATGAGTGAAATGGCGGCAGCTCCACCGAGCGAGTAGCTAGCACACGTGTGCACATGCTAATTTTATATAGTCCTCCGTTAGAAAGGAGTGAAACATCTAATCTATATATTAGATGCTTCACTCACATTACTGATGTGAGCGGAATTAATACTGACGGAATGCTTAACCACGTCCATGCAGTACTGATTCCAAAATCAGGATTTTTATCAATACGTGTTCGTCAGTCCACTTTTTTTTTTGACGCATCACACGATCAATTTTACTGTCAATCTAAAAAGGTATTGACAGTATTATTTATCGTGTAGCTTGTATTTTAAGCTAGCCAAAACACGCAAACATGACGAAACAAGTTCATCCATGACTCAAGTTGTTTCGTCATATTTCGCAGCGCCACTTCCGGCGCTTTTGCCGTCCGTCGTCCCTCCCACACCCGAACTCTATATAACTAGCCGAATAAGGAGCGCGTTTCCAATGTTTCCGCATTACTAGAATGCGGAATATTTAATTAAATATGCTAATTCTCGGTTGCGTTCGCTTTTTCAAGACGTAGTGAGCCGTTTAACGAAGGGCTCCCCGGCGGCCCTGGTTCTCGCTCGGGTTCGCACGCCGGGCCTAACGCGATTTTCCAATGGCTGCTCCGAGCCTTCTTCGTCCCTGGTCCATTAGCCATGCATGCCTTCGTCTTTCAGACCACGATTAAGACATCTTCGCACTGCGCTGCTTTTTTTCCTACTAGTCATTATCGGTGTTATTAAAAGCAGAATGGCGGCGCTGACCGAAAAATTAACTTTCGTTTCCCGCGCGACGCGTTGTTGTTGTTTCGGTGATGCGACACTCCTTAATGATAAGGTCGGGATCGGTGCAACCCTTTAATAAAGAAAAGTGCGGAGAGAACATGATTGTCCCCGATATTGTTAGCCTGCCACGCACTTCCGGGCTACGAGTTTGGCGAAATTAGCATAGCAGTTGGCGCCGTTTTATACTCGCTTAATGCCGGCCCGAAATGTTGCTCAAGAAAATGGGAAAAGTGAAAACGAGCGCGGGAGACTCATTAGCCGCAGACGCGCCCCCCATTAAGGGGGGGCTCTGCAAAGGGCCCCGTGCTTAGGCGTCTCGAAATGGGACCCCGAGCGCGGATTGAGTTGAAAACGGTTCTTAACCGTTTTCGACTCGTTTAGGGGCCTTTGCACGATATTAATACATGGACATGTAGATCTGAGCGCGAAACCTCCAAAGGCCAATCAGCGGTCTCCAGAGGGCGCCTCCATGCGAAATCTTACTAGCAATCTAAGGCCGAGATGACAAGAATGGCCGCCAGGGGACGCTGTCGACACGGCGTGAGAAACGAGAAAAGCAGCCTTACTTCCGTTTCCTGTCCAACAGTAAATACTATAGCACTATCGGAGTTTTAAATTGCCATAGTTACAAGTAGCGACACCTACACTATACTTCCGAAGTAATCTGTTTATATTGGTACACCGACGAATTAATGGCTGCTCGCCCCTACATCCAGGTGAAATATGTCTGGCATATGCGTGATACAGAAACGTTTTGCCAGTATACTCGTCAACGTATAGAACGAGTCCTGCATAGGATTTTAGGTAAAAAAACATCGATTAGTTGGTAGGCCAGCCTTTATGCAAATTACATTACGCATTTCGATAGTCCCAGCTTTTTTCCCCCCAAACATTGAGCCTCTAGCGCAGAACCGCGTGGTTGAAAAAATGGATTTTGGTGATGAATTCGGAATTCCGCAAGAAAAACGTCTTTTAATCGATGTCGCGAGGAGTTTTTTGAGTGGTTTTTCTATCCACGGAAGGCTGAAGAGAAAGTGCTAATCTGTATACTTCTGGCTAGGAATTTGCATATTGAAAATAGAGGAGCATCGAATTTCCCGTTGACTTTTTGCTTACACAAATCCGTTGGCAACGTTGCCAAGAATAAATATCACGTTGACTGACAGCATAACCAGAGAACAAGCATGAAGAATGCTTCGGTATGCTCGATGAGCTAGCTATCTTGCTCAAGTTATAACATGAACGTTTGCGCCATCTATGGGCATTTCTGTCGATGGCGCCACAGAACTGTTGTTGGAACTTTGAGACTTGGAATTTGGCGAAATGGCACCACGTACCAATTCCCGAAATCCGCGTGATCTTTTTTTAAAATTATTATCAATTCAATTTGGACAAACATAGTTGCTTTGTTTTTCCACGAACTCCATTACTGTTTCGATGCACAAGCAGCTTTTTTTTTTGTAGTTCCCTCCGAATGAAATCCAATTTATTTTGCTGATTGAGTTGTCCCTTTCACCGAAATTGAACACGAAACGCGGCGACATATTGAAAACGTAAAGCTGGTGTAACTGACCAGCGCGCGAAAGAAGGACTCGCGCTTCCATAAAAGTGTCATTTGGTCAGCCTGGTTGGGTGTCGAGTCCAGAGGATTAAGAAATGATGGCTTTCTATATCCCCCTTAGGAGCCATCCGTTAAGGGTCTCTACGAGGTTCTTATTGTGAGCGAGGCCTCCTTTTTTCAATTAACTGTCATTTAACTCCTCTTCATTATTAGCTGTATCTATATCCGTGTCACTCCCATTGTCGTCTCCAATAAAACGCGTCTTCATCATCATCAAATGTGGATCTATACCCGCCATCAAGAATTAGACATATTACACCTCGCAAATCTTGTTGCGAGGAAACGGCTAGCTGCTCGAGAAGCTACGACGCTTCACCTTCATAGCGTCTTAGTAACGGAGAGCACGAAGGCTTGACCTCTATACCATATTTCAGCATAATCGACGATTACTCGGATTTAGTAGGAAGAATGAGCTGAAAATACCCATGTTTGCCCGTCCATTGATTGCAATAAGGGGCCATCCATAAAGGACGTCAGGAAAAGGGAGGGGATGCCCCTGTATGGAGGACGAGTTCATTTTGGCCTTTTAAAACTGGGCGGTTTGGTATTTTGTTAGGGGAAATTCCCTGTTTCCTATAATTTTCTGTAGGTCTGTGGTTCACTAATGGTAATGTTTTCAATGTAAAAATTTATAAATAACATATTAAAAAATTGCTTATGTAATCAACAAACTGTTTTCAAAATTGGACGGCGGAGGGGAAGGAAGGGGGAGGGGTTGAAAAACCTGGAAAAATACAGGACGTCTTTTATGGATGATCCCTAATCAGTTAGCTGCAATTCCGCGCATTTGGAGTGTGGCTGCTAAATTCCACGAACACGCTCCAGCATATAGGAACTGTTTCGTCGTTTGTTTAAAAGCCGCTCTCGAGTCAGGGGATTGGGTATCGCTAAAATCGTACGTGACAATTATTATTATTGTTGTGTTTTCGTTTCGTCGAATAAGTAATCCATTTATCGAGCATAATAACGAATCATTAAGGAATACATCCTTCGTCGCTCGCGCGTTCCGCTTTTGAGTGGCATTCGAGTGCCATTGTGAGATGCCAGTCACGAGCCGAGCTAGCTTTAGATTTAATTACAGTTAATCAAAAAGTAGAAAATTAAACAGGGTTGCGCGGAGGCGATAAATACGAGCTCTGGCGACGTTTTCCTAACTTATTGTCTAATTCTTGTACGATTTCCCTTCGCTTTAATCTGGCTCGAGCTGAAAAAAAAAACGAGTGCGTAAACTCTGGCGAATGGTTTTCATTTTAAAAATCCCATATAGGCAGAGTGAAAAGAGTCCTAATTAAATTGTTCTGGTATTTGAATAATCATGTGCCAACAGAAGTATTTGTTGATTTAGCAGTTTTATCTCTCTGGGCCGTATTATCGTTGGGGGAGGTGTGACGTCACGCGCGCTCCATATATCTATATAGCCTAGAAACTTGTTAATTTCGTTATTCGGAGTGCATATGCGCGGTTTTTAGCAATTCCGTGTCGTTTCTCGCATACACTCAACCTGCATAAACTAATCTATATAAACAGGGTTGCGTGCGTCGTGTCGCCGTAATCATTTTTTCCAGGTATAGGAACTCGAACGCTGTTCATTTACCTGAGCTGCACAAAACCGTGCTGGGGGAGATTGTACACGCTCCCCCCGTTGCACTCCCGTGGAAGGACATTTGCAACATAATTAACTGCGACACTTTTCCACGTAACCTATTTCGAGCAAATCGGTTTCCCGTGCGCGGCAGACAGAGGGCGCTCCTAAGGCGGAAATTGGGCTACGGAGGCCATTTAGAAATGAAACGTTATGCGCTATACTCGAAGCAAAACACAAAATTCCAAATGAGCGAAATATTTAAAATGATTCGTTCTTAGAACACGAAATGCTTTTCAGCGATGCATTAATGGACGACCCCCGTTCGGCGTTGGAACGTGACGTCATCGCTGCGTCTCTTCTCGCCGCGTGCGCACATATCAGCTTCCGTCAGTTTATCTGTTTTAGTAACGCTATTATATTGCTCGACCCCAGAGGCATGCCAGTTATTATGTTCTCTTATCTCGGCTTCCATATATTTTCGTTTCATTTTCATATTAAGCGCTTTTTGAAGCTGCGTCGAATAATCATCGTAACCCTGGGTGCGCGACACCGGGCGAGGACCAGAGCGTCGAGACGCCGTAGCAGCCCATCTCCGAAGGGTGATATATAACGATGATACGTGTTAAAGAGGCCCGTAATGACCTCGTAAAAATCGCACAAAAGCTCAACTGTGTATTCGCACTCCATGATTAGACATCTTCCATTGTCTTTTAATCGTTTGCTTATGGCAGCCCAAATTTAGCTATTTTGCATATCATGACAATGAATGACAGATAGGAGCGAGAAAGCCTTGTTAGAGAAATGGCCCGGATCGACGTTTGAATAACCTCGCCGTTGCAGTGTTAATAACGTGCCATAGATGCTGGGGCAGTTAGCGGGCCATAAAACCATTTGACGCCAGGAAAGAAGACCCATTCCGCGAAGCGAAGAGCAAACTCAAGGGCTGAAACATGCCCTTGAGTTATGAAAGTTCGAATTTAACATGTCGAATCACAGATTTCTTAGCGAATTAATGAATTCTTATCAGAAATTTCGCCCCGAGTGTCAAAAGTGTCAAAACGCGATAAATCATAGCAGAATTGATAATGTAAGTGCATTAATTAGCATTTTCTGCTATACTTTTCGTAATTCGGTTTAAAATATACAAAAATATATACAGTGTAGATATATACATTATATCCAGAAATAGTCTGTTCATGACATTTAAATAATTCAAATATCGTTTCTAGGACGATTTGTGGTTTACTTTCATCTGGTTATTTATCACTGATATGATCAAACTATATATCCATTATTCCAATCTCAAAGCAAACAGCCTTTAACTCAGAGGAGATGTCAAAGAGTCGCGTGTGTTTAGCTTTTTCATCATGGCAGCCTCATATACCGCTTTCCGGTTCAAAATCGTGCTCGAAACCCACAATTGTCTCAATTTCGGCTGTTACGCAGTGGAATTTCCTGGAGCTAAGACGATACATCAATTACGCATATACGGTACAGTTTATCGGGAACCTGCTTTGCCACGCTACGCGAATCGTTCATTGGATAAATGTAATTAAATTTTTGGGGAACACAAAACCCGAGATTGAATCGAGCTTTCGCCAGAGGGCAGTGAATCGGTTAGGACGACGCACACGGCATAGCAACATTTTTTCGAGTCTCAACCAAACTACAATTCGTCTGGCTTGAGAAAGCAGAGCGCGCAGCACCCCTGCCATTGCGCTATTGATTAAAAGTGCACTCTTAATTGTTATAAATGGTTTCTGTCTTACCTATACTGATGATCCTCTGAAATAATGTGATGAACACAATTGATATAGATAAGAGTTTGGATGGGGTGGCGGTTAATCCAGTCCGGCTCCCCATTCTCGTTAAACTGTTGGAGGAATTTCTTCTCATGACATTAAGGTGATCTGCAAGAATGAAATGAAAAAGGAGGATTGAGTGACAACGTAGATAAAACAAAACAAGATTGATTAGAATGCATTGAGCTTTGATTATTTCGAGACACACGAGGTGGATTAAAGAGAGAAAAAACAACAGAAGAAGGCCTTCTTTTGTGGGCGACTTCGTGCCTTCCCGCAAATGGTCCCGCAGGTAGGCAAGGTTCGAAGGCGGGTCATTAACACAAGGTCGAATGTATTTTTCGTCATTTACCAACGTCCAACTTTTTGACACTTGAAAAATTTACCGATGTCGCCGAGAAAAATATGAGATTGGCAAGATAGGAATCCAGTAGCACGACATCGAGGTTGCTGCTGTCTTGCGGGGGACACTAATGGAAAAAGGTGCGCTTGAGAAATGGCCCGGACATTACCAGTCGTTTGAAATGGCCGACTGGCAAAGGGGGGAAAAAAGACCACTTTCAAATACTTGTCATATTTCATCGGGAAATAAAGGTGACTACCGAAAATCGCTCTGTTCGCCCCTGCTTTCGTACGTATACGAGAAGGGTTTAGGAGAGAATTCGGTTGGCACGAGCGTAAAACAGATATAGGGAAAAACCCATAGCCTTATGAAATCCATGTACATAAAATGTTCACTATGAAGAATTTTTTTAAAACTTACATGTACATTCTCTATGGAATGAATTACAGTATGTACACGGGTAATTAAAGAGATTTGACATTGTACGAATTAGCATCTGCCGTCAAAATAGAGAGCTGAAAATCTATACATGTATATACCGGTGAAAACAATGCAGAATACCATTTCATGAAGGGTATTGGCTAAGGCCATCCGGATCTACTGTATTATACGTAACATATTCACCCACGAAATCGTATTAATTCCATCAAACAGAAGTACACTGTATATCACTGACCGATCTCTCGGGAAATTGTTGCAAAATGCGTTTGAAAGCGTTTTCTGAGACAAAACTTGACAACATTTCCTTCGATATGACAACACAAAACTACGAAGCTTACGGGAGTTGGTTAGTAAAAGCCAAGGGATGGCGCTGTTGGCGAGTGTCGAACGCCGTTTTTAACGCCTTGTCTTCCAACTTTTCGGCGTCCACAAATGCGAGCATTGTTTAAGGCGCTGGTACTCCTGGCCCAAAAGGGGTGCTTAAGTGAAACAATGGAATCCTGCCCACTTTTGTTCTCGTGTTATTGTTGTTCCCGTTGCTCGTCAATTCGCGTGACTGAAACAGTCCGAAATTCCTGGCTTCCATTTCTGCGTGCATCAACTATTCATTTTTAGCGCGATTATTTCTGGGTGGGGTCTGTTCTTTCCACCATGGCGGACGGAGGGGAGGCCGACCCCCGGCGCTTCTTCTCGCAGCCATTCCGAGGGGTCTGACTGAAAATCGAGGGGGTTAAGGAACCGATGATTAAACGTCTGCAGGCAGCTTTTTAAAGACACGGCAATAACAATGGTAGTCCTTCACCTTGTCTTAAGAGCTAGAAACCTTAAAGACATTTCTTCCCCCCAGAGTTTTTTCACTCTTCTGACGCAGCGTTACACCTTCTTGGCGGCCATGTTAATTTTCATTGCTCGCTGTTGTTGTTTTCTTTTATTCATTCCTTCGAATAATAAGGCCGCGCGCAGCAAAAGTGCCATTGGTGGCGAAACTAAGGTCAACATTGGTCAGGGAGCATTTTTCGGCTAAAAAGGAACTGGGTGTGTTGCTCACCCAGGGGTCCCGCGGGGGGAGGTGGCTCCCATTATCGGGGTATCCATCATGATAACACCTTTTTCTTATTAATGAGGTTCGAAGATGAATAGGCTGTCTGCCAGGGAAAGTGTTTTAGGCAAATGCGTGGACCAGTTTGCCAACCAGAATCTCCATATCAAAAGCCATTGTAATTCGACTGAAAACCAGTACGGTTTTGCTTTGCATGAACTACGAAACCGTGAAAGTGATCATCTCATACTAAGGAAATCATACTTCGAAAACGAAGACTCCTTTCCTTCTCCTCCCCCCCTTTCCCCCCGAAACATCGATGTTAGCTCCAGAAAAGATCAATTTCTTATCTCTAACACAATGGTATTGTTACATAATAACAATGAATCGAAACGAATAAGTTCTGTTATTGTTCAGGATAGCAGTTACGCGGTTTGTATTCCAATAAATAAATAAATCGCGGATCATTACTTTCGCTGCCTTTACTCGTGCATGTATACAAAAAAAAGTGACGCAAATTGTCGACTTCCGGTTTAAGCGGGTAAATAGAGCTAAATGAACTACTTGTATATGCAGAAAATTAAAAAATTGAAATTAAGTTTCATCGCTCTCGTATCGAAATGTCGTGTTGCGTCACTTCCGAAGCCAGGGTGGCAACAAAATTTTCATTTTCAATTTCCCTGACTTTTCCCTGACTAAAATCCAAAATTCCCTGACCAAAACTTACTCGTTAAAGCATATCAATTTTTTTGTCGTAATGAAAAATAAAATAACAATTGCAACGATAAGCTTGGCAAAACACTGGATTTTGTTACGAGTCTAGCTGAAGAGGATTGGGGATGGAGTTGCTAGCAGACTGAGCGCATGGATAGCATTTTTCTTTTATTTGGGAAAATTTCCCTGACATTTCCATGACTTCCCTAACCACTTATTTTCCCCGACTTCCTTGACCCGTGGCCACCCTGGAAGCGAGGGTGCGATGACGGTGATATTGTCCACTAGATGTATAAACTTTTTCTTTATTTTGCTATTTCTATATAGTGCGTACCGGCACATCGTTATTTTCAACGGAGATAAAAGCCGAGCGCAGCTATAGTGGGGCTCGGTGGGCAGTTTTAGGCGGACTAAGTCGAAAGTCGAGAAGCTGCTTATCGTAGTTCGTCCTGCTCGAAAATCCGAGTAAAATCAGCCTGTTTTTCATGCGTAAATCTTAATAAAGCCAAGGCGTTCTCGGGTTGATTTGCCATCTTCCGCTTCATTCTTCCCTATACACAGCAGAAGGCACTTTGTTTCTCCTCGCCGATGCATTTCTTTTCCAATTGTTGCTTTACGTTTTGCCTGCCCAACATTTAACGAGATGGCTTTTTTTTCTCCTATGCCAACTTCTTTCATTACCCGTCACGCGGGCAAAGTCTTCCAGATTAGGACTGGAGCTCCAGAGACTTCGGGCGTTTGACGCGTCTTTTCTGCTCGGTGAAAAAGATTTAAGGCGCGTAATAAGCGGCGGAAGTCCCGGCGCTGGAGACGCCGAACTGGGGTTACCCCTAATGAACGTCGGGCACCGTGATTGGCAGTTGGCATGGAAACCGTCCCGCGTCCTTTTTTTTAGATATGCGCGCCTGTATTAGATTCGGAGAGCGAGAAATTCCGTATGTGCGCCAAAACTAAGTTATGGATCTCCGGTAAACACAATTACGTCTCTGGCACACAACGGGCCGTTATTCAATTCTGCCTCTCGCTTCTCTTATTTTGCCGAGGAAGAGTGCGGCCAAATTCGATCGAGGAATGATGAGAGTAAATAAAAGGTGAAAGGTGACCGGCTGACACCGAAACGAGATTGGCCGATCAAGGGGGATATAGGGCGAGGAAGCGGGAGACGCTACGGGTATCGATCCCGTCTCGTTTGTATTCGCGCCTCTTTTGTTTATTTACCCGATGTCTTTCGATGACTTCGAGTGCATGATAACGCCTGATTGAGAAGAGGCTCTCGGAGTCGGCTTGATTTTTTCCTTCCTTGATGGATGCAAATAACGACTCGAACAACTCTCGGAAGTACGATCGAGTGATGAAGAGCAAATGTTTGAAAAAAGGTGTTCGCCGATGAACTTTCGCAATATACATCTTCGCTGATTTTACCAAAATTTGCTGGAAATTTGCACTGTATATAGCATACATGTATAACGTATTCCTCGGAAACCGCATCCATATTTCCATCCGAGGAAGATGCGGGTAAAATTATTCTCCGCGCGTATGTACGGAGCGAGTGCGTGGCACCGAAGTGACCCGTTCCTCCTAAAGTGCTACGATGCCACGTGACACCCCCGTGCGTGCGCCATTTTCTTCCTCGGCGGCCCCTAATTTTATTTTCCGGGAGTTTTTTGGTCGCCGGATGTTGGTTCGTTATTTCTTTTTCTCCGCACTTCTTGAAACGTTCCGCTCGAAACGACGATGTGCCAAAAAGCAACGTGAAAATTCAATCTTCCTATTATGCCATGATCCCTCCTCCCGCGCACCCGTCACCGTGTCTTTTATTAATAAATATCAATATGCTCTCCGCATCCGTCCTTCTTTTTATCCCATCGCCGAAATGGTTCTCATTTTTGTGCCAAAATGCGGAATGCCGTCGCTCCCGGCAGCCCCCGCGCGCTTCTTTTTCGGCTGCCAATTTCCATCCGATGATGGCTCCACGCAGAAATCCATTTCTATACGCGTACTTTGTTGGAAACGCATGACCGAGTAAAATGGTTGTCTCCCAAACTGAAGCTTTTTATGCGAGTTATTCCCTCTTTCAACGTCGGCCTATGTGCATCATCTCTTTTTTTTCGAAAACATGTGGGTTTTAAACCCCCAGCCCCGCTACGGATCGCAGGATGCAAACCCTGGCCTGGACAATGTGGGCTCAGCGAAGCGCGGGACCCTGAAGGTTTCGGACCGTTTGCCGTCCTTTGAGAAATGGTGGCCATGGAGCCTGAAATGGGAGCCAATAGGAGGGGAGTCCCGCGGGGTCGAGGGTACGGAACCTCGACTCGACAAAGGTCCAACGGAGTGAAACGCATTTTTAATGAAGACTTCCATTTCGCCCACTAACCAACATCGACATGCACTGCGGAATTACCGTGTTTTCCTTCCTCTTTTTTTTTTGTACCAGCATGCCTCGCGCAGCGATCGAGCCAGCGATGGCCCTTTCCTGCTGATTGATGACCACACAGGGGCCATCATTCAAAAATCCGTCCTTCCCCACTCTTGTCACACGCTGTCACGACGCGTAACATCCCCAACCGGTGCGTCACGCCAACATGTTTTTTAAAGTTGCGCCAGCGACAGCTTTGCGTCGTTCAATCCTTCACTTGCGACACTTTAAAAACATCATTCGTAAAAATACGAGTGGCACTCGTACACATGTACAGTACATTTACTGCGAATAGGCACCCCGAGATGATGCGAATGATGCAAATTAAACAAGGATTTCGAAAATGTACAACATATACTAGTGTTCCATATTATTTGGCAAAGTTAGTTTTTCGTAATTGTTGGAAATTAACGTTTAGTCGAGTACACACTATCATCAAACCAAAACCGAAAACTTGGAAACTTTTCTGGTTGGTGGCAGCGAAAAAAAATGGCGTAGCAAACTGTTTTTCCCAAACTAAAAACTAGAAAATCAAGTTTGCGAACTAAGTTTGGCGTTCCCGTCGAGTGTCGGTGAGATGAAAGGGAAATAGATAAACTTTAATTTTTAGCGGTGGCGCTGCTATCAACGCTTCGTCTGCACGATTTCGATGATACTGCAGACGACAGCATATCGTATCTATCGTGTTTTGAAGTCTGTATCCTCTGTCGTCTGCTGAGTTTTGTCAATATGATTTGATACAGTGTTTACGCTCAGGTTTTGCCAAACTAGTTTGTATTAATTTTTTTTATAGAAAGTATTTCGAGTTAAAAGTTTGGGGGTTTTGGTTTGGTGGCTAGCGTGTATACACTGTACCCGACTTTAAAGTCACGCTGTGATGAAATATCTCATCCCACGAATATGAATGTGATAGTGCTGCAGCTTTTATCGTAAATGTTTTTCATTATCACTTTCTCGACATATCAGAAACGTGTTACGGTCGAACCTCGTTAAGACGAATCTCGAGGGACGTATCAAGACGAAAAACTAAAAGTTCATCGAAGTTTGGCTGAAATTTGCTGCTGGGAAAGTGATGCAACTTTGATCGGTAATTTCCCAATGCAGTATTTGTTTTAAGGCAAACATGGCTCGAATGCTGCGGAACTCGAAAATGCATTCGTTTTAGCCGACTATTTGTAATATCCGAATTCGGAATTCGTCTTTAACATTATTCGTCCATGTACAGTATAGGGCGTGGACTGGAGATGAGTTCGTACTATCGGAAATTTGTATAAAGCGGGTTCTTTTCAATGAGGTTTCACTGTATAGTGTATGAATTTGGTATTTGCTGGACATGTACTGTATTTTGGGTGTTGAAGCGCCACACTTTTGCCTGTCCAGTTTCATTCCGAAGCGGTCATCCCATGCAGGGAAAATTGTTTTTGGGCAAGGACGCTGTTCGTCCTCAGATGGCTCGAATTTCACGTTGGCGAAGAAGTGTCATTTTGAACGTCAACCCGGATCTCGTTGGATGCGAACATGTGTAATCTCTCATTTCCAGACCAATAAAACGTCCGAAAATATGGATTGTCACGGCGAGTCAGGTTCTGCTTTACGAAAGCGAACTCATGCAGGTGGGAATTCAACCGCGAACGTTCACTTTTTCCGAACGGGGGATTAATGTAGGACATTGAATTTAGTCAAAGAGAGAGAGAGAGAGAGTTCATGTCTCCATTATTGCCTTTACAAAAAAGTCCCTTTTGTTCGGACTCAACGAGAAAGCCCTCCCCCGTACACAAACAAGAAATCAATGCATCAGCAGTTTTTCCTTGCGCGAAAGGTCAACCGAAAGGTCGACGTCGCGCTTGCAGCGGGGAATTTCGCTTTTCTTTCGTACACAGTACGCTCGCTCGTCGAGCACAGGCCATGGCCCACATTTGCCAGCAGCCCGTTATGGGCATTGTTTGCTTCCCCGCCAAATCGACATTTTGGGCAACCGAACAAACGACCGTACCATTCACAACTTCTTATTGACGGATTGACATAGTCGCGCACATTGCCGTGTTTTGATGGCCCATTGACTGGCTGCAGTCTTTAAGAGGTCGCGGTTCGAGCGAAGTCAAAGTCCACCTCATTGCTATTAACGCACCATGTACATCGATGTTTCCGTACTTTTCTGGATCCTTGCCCCCTTGTTAGAGCAAATACATGTACTGTATTTCTCAAGGGCCCGTCACGCGTAAAATTAGTAAAAAACGATACGATTCTATGAAACTTCAATAAAAAGTATGAAAGTTGAGGCATTAATATATACTCGTGTGAAAGCATTACTTATAGGAAGTGCCAATATGTATACTTTGCCCCCTTCCCCTAGTGCCTCCGCCATTGACCACGTTGGGAATCACTGCCGCACAACGACGCCGGTCAAGATCCTCCGGAAGATCCGCGAGGTACACAGACTCGTGCTAGAAGTCCACCAATTTATGGCCGATTGGAACATGCATCCTTTTGTACACCAATTTAGATATTGAATTTCTTGCAAACAAACAATGCAGAGCGATCGATTTGCGCCATCATTGAGAGGTTGAAATTGTGCGTTTCGCAATTCTTGCAAAGCAAACGCGTGACTTCACGACCGTGACGTTACATTCGTAAAGCTGCTGTCTGAGTATTCCTCTGTCAGGGAAGATTCGTAATTCATGCCCGCCATCTTGTTTGGTTGACCGTCCATAGAGCTGGGTTGGAGGCTCTTGGAGCCCGCTTCTAAAATGTTGATCAACAAATTTCGTTGAACCACCTCGTCGATGCATTGGGAACCCATTTTGAATAGGTCTACTGTGGCATAACTATAAATGCTAAAGAATTCTGCATGGCATTTGAGCGGCCATCTTGATTCCTCGCATTCACTACCGAATGTGTCCCCATATCCCGAATGTGTCCCGAATGTGTCCCGAATGTGTCGCTCTCTTGAACAATTAAATAAAAAACCCACTAGGGGTAGTAACATTCTTGAGCTATTAATCACAAATTCACCCGAATCATTTTCAAATGTCAATATAGAAGCTGGCATAGGAGA
>JAQGBX010001966.1:0-22241 GCA_034698745.1 Megaphyllum sjaelandicum | reverse complement strand
TTGTGGAAATTGATGAATCTAAGTTTGGGAAACGCAAATACCACCGAGGTCATCTTGTGGATGGACAGTGGGTGTTTGGTGGGTACGAACGTGGTACTGGGCGAGTGTTTTTGATACCTGTGGCTGAAAGATCGAGTGCTGCCCTCCTACCAATTATAAAAGAATGGATTGTACCGGGCACAACAATTATCAGCGATTGCTGGAAAGTGTACGACTGCCTTGAACATCAAGGATTCCAGCACTTTAAGTTATGTTCCGTTTTCTACTAGGCAGGGTTTTTTAACATTAAAAACCAGTGAACAACTAAACCTTACATCTGTTAGCCTTAAATTTACTGACCTTTACGGTTTAAAAAAAAACATTTAAATTTAAAAATTGACTTCATTTTGTGCATTTCAGGTCAATCACAGAGTGACATTTAAAGATCCAGACATGGATGCCCACACAAATTCGATTGAATCAACATGGCATGCAGCTAAAAAATTTTTTCCTTGTGCTGGACGAAAAAAATCTTACATTCCTGGCAACCTGGCAAAGTATATGTTTCAAAAACAGTGCAAAGACCGGCAGGTTGACAGGCTTAATGAGTTTTTGCGACTTGTAGGGACCTTATATGATCCCTCACGACTAGATTCTTTAAAAGACTTGCCTTCATTATCTGATGTTGAAGATGATTCCACAGATGACGAGAAAGGATATGAATGTGTACTGATTCCGAAGCGGAGCCCCCATTTAGGTGGGAAAACACTTGGTTAAGTCAGCTAAGGTTAGTTGAGCAGGGGTGTGCAGACTGCAGCCCCTATTTAGGAGGAAGAGAAAACTGATAACAAAATTCAAAGAGGGGATAATGTTAGTTTTGGTTGTTTGAACAGGTTAGGTTCGGTTAGGTCAGCGGGGGTGTGGGGGCCGCAGGCCCCCCATGAGGGGGTCTGAGGGGGGTGTGAGCCCTCCTCTGCAAAGGTTTGGGGCAGAGCCCCCATTAAGGTGAGAAAACACTCGGTTAGGTCAGGCTAGGTTAGATCAGGGGGTCTGAGGCGGGCGTTTGGGGGCAGTGCCCCCATTTAGGTACAACTGAAAATTTAATTAACGCACTTTACAGAAATAAAGCGTAATAACTGCTACATTTGTTTCAATTTTTAGCAGATTTCATTATTCATTAACACCCACTGTTCCATCATTTACCGGCCAATCCCATTCGATTAAAACTTCCAGAAAAGCAATCAAAATTCAGCAACCAATCATGATCGCCGTAACAAACGGCGATTCCGGAATTACATTGATTACGCCGACTCCGCCATCTTTCAACGTCGTAGGCATGGCGGCTAATGCATTCTTTCACTCTTTAAAAATATCGTATTTTCCGAACTAATCAAAATACTGCCTTGCCATATTTTGTCCGACCTTAATATAGGTGAGCACTTTTACAACATCTTTATTTATCGTTACGAATTTCATCCTATTACCGCTTTTCAACATTGTTGCTAAAGTACATTCTCTCCGAAAAATATATCCATTTTGTTAGGTGCGTTTTTGGGAGCGAGTGTATTCCTCGCTCAAAAAAAACTAAGTCAAAACATTTGTTCGAGCCACTCAACGTCCACCTGTCTCGCCATGTTACACATGCCTCAACTGACCAATCCATTCCTAGACTCACGCGTTAGGACATTACTCGGACCTTAAACGTGTCACGCCTTTCTGATCCCGAAATGCCTTCAAAAGTTTAGAAAACCGCTGCTGATCGAGCCACTACCGCTTCGGACTCCATCTTTGCGCACAAATTTTAAGCACTCGTAATTTTTGAAACAAACATCTTTAACGTGGAAATATGTACAGGAATGATGGAAGATTTTTTCCAACACATGGCATTAAAATTCACATAGCAGTTATTTATTAAACAATTGCTGAAGATTAATGAACCCCCTCGTATAGTAATTTTGATATTTTCAAATATGGTAAAACGTAAAACTACCATCCCATTTTCCGCTCGTAATTAGGCAATGGACTAACCTTAATAACGACGCCAGATGAAATTGGCTAGTGCTGTACTGTAATCGAATAATGCGTGCACGTGGCGTGGGAGATTCCCCCATATATAATCAGATTATCAGATGAAATCTCACCGCCCTCGTCCTCGCAATTTGGATATAAGGAAATAAAGCGCGACTTGCCCGGTTTATAATATTACTCAGAAGCTCAGATTGGTAACGTTAAAGAGGCTGACGTTTTCAATAAATTTCGCAAAATTTCAAAAAAAAAAAAAACGAGCGTAAAATGGCGAACCTAAAATTAGAAATGGAACTTGAAATCAGGCGCATATGGAATGGAACTGCGAAGACATTTTTGGTTGGCAACATTTTTAAATCAAACGTCGTCTGCTACATCATTGTTTTCATAGATAATCGTCGAAATCGATTATATTTTCTCATTTTTTTTTGTATATAATTCAGTATTTTTGCATTATGTGAGGAATAATAAACACTGTATTTTATATTCTGTTTCAATGTTATTGAAATGGCGATGCCTGCACTTGCTTGCATGATATAAAAAGATTTCACGATGACTCCAATAATTCAAAAATACTGAAATATATACAAACAAATTAGAAAATATAGTCAATTTCGACGATTATCTAAGAAAACAATGAAGTAGCAGACGACGTTTGACTAAAAATGTTGTCGACCGAAAATTTTTCCACATTTTAACATTTTCCAAATACAAAAAAAATATTTTCCAGTGTCAATTTTGGAAAATATGCCAATTTTTCAAGTTGTCATTGGTCAGGGAGTGTTTTTTAAAACCTGGAAAAGTCAGGCAAAAGTCAGGGAAGTTGAAAATGAAATTTCTGGGTGGGACCTGTAGTTTTATAAATATCAAATTAAAATGGACCATATACATTTTGAATTTTTATGATCGAAGAAGTTATCCGAAGGTCGAAATGATTGGCGTCGAAAGAAAAGTGCGTTAACTGCATCGGATATTTCGCCATGCAATTCGGCTCTACAGGCAGCATTTCTGAAACTCGGACAATAGTTCTAGGAAATCCATTAGCGATCAATAAGAAGGATATCAATGACTGTCACGTTGCTTCGCGACACGATAAAATCCCAAGGTTTCTAATAGGTATGAATCATATTCTCCTTGGATACTCCATCCGCGGTTTAGAAAAACAAATCCCCATGGGTTTTAATGACCCAAACACCGCCCGGATGATTTGACATAGGTTAATGATCCATAATTTTGCAAAATAGACACGGGACAATATTTTATATTTTCGCAAAATTTACTAATGACAATTAAAAAATTTTACAAAATGAGCATGAAAAATTGTTGCAAATTTGTATTCGGAAAATAAAGAAATTTTTTACTATGATGGAGACTCGTAAAATGTAGGAGAATGTTAAAAATTTCAATACAGTTGAAAATTTAAAAAAAAAATCTACTCTGAAACTGTGGAACATTTTGAAAATATTAACTCAAAAACTGTTGAAAATGTTGCAAATTCATACTCGGAAAACGCGGAATATTTTGCGAGTTTGTCTTTCGTAAAAATCGATAATCTTCCATATTTGTCCTCGGAAACAGTTACAAATTTTGCAAATTGTAACCACATGAATTATTCGTAATATCCGAATTCGAAATTCGTCTGAAATTAAGTAACTGACATCATTCTTTCACACCTTAGGACGGGGACTGGAAACTGAGTGACTTTGTACTACATGTATCAGAAATTCGCATAAAGCGAGTTCGTCTTAATGAGGTTCCACTGTAGAAGTATAACTTCGATCTTATTTTAAACTTTTTCTTTGCAGGTTCGGAATCTTGTTAACCGCAGTATTATTTTTCAATACACGTATAAAGAAAATGGAGCATCATTTACGTACGGTAGTTCAAGCTGCCGATTCACACAACATTGTAAAATATTCGCATTTACATTTGTAGCGTTTGTTTTTACAGAATCTTGAGGATGATTCAGGCGACAGTCGCTGACCCGTTACGTTTTTACATAACCGATCAGCTCTGTCGAATGAGAAGAAGAAGGGAAAAAAATGGGGGTGAAGATACTAAAAAAAAAAAAAGAATACTGGCAAAAAAAAACACTTCTTTACACTTCACCGTGGTGTAAAGTGAAAACTGTTCGTGCTATTTTAAAACGGCTTTCGATATGAACGGAACTACGTATCGTACCCACAAATGGCTTTCCTCTTTCTAATGAAAAATCTCAGGATGCGATATGGACAAAAAGCATATTTCTCTCACACGAATGACCCTAAAAATATGTTTGGCTTTTAAAAATTCCACGATATTCCAGCATTTCCTACAAGTTGAAGAATCGTACCAACAAACGATGAATGCCAGCTCCTTCATTTCATACTTCGTGGGGTGGTCATTAAGTTTTCGCAAAAAGTTTAAAAAAAACGGCTGCATGGATTTTATTAAAATTTGGTAAAAGAATACACGTAAACGTTACCTATTATTAAAAAAAATCCATTCAGGGTTCCCCCTGACTTTCCCAGGTTTTTAGACAAATTTTCCTAACCAATGACAATGTCAACATTGACACGTGTCAATGTTATACCCCCGATTTTGCAAATTCGACACGGGAAAAATGAAATATTTTGCAAAATTTGCTAAAAAAATTTTAAAAATTTTATAAATTTGTATTCGGAAAATGTCAGTTTTTCAAATTTGTACTCGGAAACTGTTGAAAATTTTGCAACTTTGTCATCGCAAACAGTTGGAAATTTTGCAGAAAATTGCCCTATGAGTGGAAATTATGCAAATTTGTACTGGGAAATTTTTTAAAAGTTTGCAAATGAGCCAAGCGCTAACTACGTGGAAACATTAATTTTGGATGGTGCCCAACAAGATTAATACGTTGAATTTCTCTGACTTTTCCAGATATTTTCATCATCCCTGACTTTTCCAAGTTTTAAAAAAATTTCCCTGACCAATCATAACGTCAAAAATTGACATATTTTGAAAAATCGACACAGTAAAATATTTTGCAATTTTTAATAATGACAAGTTTGAGAATTAACATAGAAAAAATTTACCATGATAAATTTTGAAAATTTGACAATTTTGTATTCGGAAAATGTAGAAAGTTTGGCAAATTTGTAATCGGAAAACGTGGAGAATTTTGCAATTTTGTCCTTGGAAAACGATGAAAGTTTTGTCCTCAGAAAGCGTGGACAATTTTGCAAATCTGAACTCGAAAAATATGGTGAATTTTGCAAATTTGTATGGGAAAATGTGACAATGTTTCCAAATAGGCCCTTAGCTAACCATGTGGAAGCATTAATTTGGTATCGCCACAACATGCATGACTACCGGTACGTTGAATTTCCCTGACATTTAAAAAAAGTCATTCTTCCCTGACCTTTCCTGACATTTTCAAGTTACTTGACTTTTCCAGGTCTGAGGAGAACCCTGCCATTTTGTATGGTGCATTTTCGGTAGCGAGGTATGCCTCGCTCGAAAAACGTTTAAAGTCCAAACATTAATTTGTGAGGGACACTCAACGTCCTCTTCTCTCGCCATCTTTCACATTTCTCAACTGACCTATACATCTAACGTTCGGACATTACTCGGATCTTAAACGTGGTCATGCATGCATTTCTGCCACTATCTCCTCGGACTCCATCTTCGCGCACCAATTTTAAGGTGATGGAATGATGGAAGATTTTTTCCAACACGTTTCAAAATACTCCATATACAGCCGGTTTTTAAAAATAAAAATAAATAAAAAATGCGGAAACTTAATGAACACTCCCTCGTATTAAGAGATTCATTCCCAAATTGTAACGCTCTGTTCCTCCCTCCCCCCTTTAAACAAACGTTAGTAAATACAGTCGAACCCGGATAAGTAGACACCCGATAAATGCAAAACATTTCAAAGCCTCGAACATTATCTGAATACGTTTTCTATATGTTATATAAAACCCGATAAGTAAAAACATCCCAAATAAAAAAACCGGCTCTGTGGCAATTATTTGCGAGCCCCATGTGTATATTTAAGACCGGATAAGTGGAAATCACGCCTTGCAGTACATAATGAATCTTTGGCAGCAGTCAGTACAGCGGATTTACTTACAGCAGGATAGGAAAAATGCCCACTTTTCAGTAGCCTATATAAAAATATTTGGCAACAATGAGTGCGGTACAGTGTACATTTGCGTAACTTACGATGCACCAGAATTGAAGAAAATCGTGCCTTTCATTTTACATTATTAAAAGGATGGAATTCTACTATATTAATCATTATATAACTCAACATTACATTGTTCAGTATTATGTTGTTCAAAAACTAGAAGAAAATTTTTCACTACAGTGTACTTTTATTGATGTTCCTGCTGATCAACACGTATATTTTACTGTTTCTCCTCTTCTATTGCTAGATCTTACTGCTGAATGTGCATGTATATATTCGCTATAAAGCTTTGTTTATATGTTTTTTATCAATTAATAAATGCTCTTCTAAGAGATTATAAGCTACGCTGTATTTGAATAATCTGGACAGAAACTGATCTCATTTGAGCGCATCACCCAAAAACTCGATAAGTGAAAAACCGGTTAAGTGGGAAAAATTTCGATGCCGGGTCGACTTCCACTTATGAGGGTTCGACTGTATTGATATTCTAGCAAACGACTGTCACGCTCCAGATATGGAGCAACATTTGATTGGTCCACGCCAATTCCACGCAAAATGTCTTAAAATAGATCATACTTTGGCTGAACAAGACAATAATAGAAATAATGTGCAGAGTTAGTCACTAAGATTACTGAGGCCTATTAGGAATGTCTACCGAGTACAACGGATTAGGTTCAGATTTGGATATTTGCATCCCTTGAAGGAAGGGAAGGGAGTTGTTGTCGTAGAGACAAAAAGTTGTAACACAATTTAGGGTAAACCAGTATGCCGACTCAAGGTTTTGTGCGTAACCATCACATCATGTTAGCATCGCCATGCGGCGTCCGTACTGCGCCAAATGCAATAAAAGCCACCCAGCTCATGGTGTCTATTACGTTTGCCATTCGCGTATGAGAATAAAAAGTTAAGTATACGCTTTTCACTTTTAGTACGAAGTAATTCATCGAAGAAATAATTGAAGATTAAATTCAACTACATGTACCGGTAGTAGATTAGCATCGATGAAATGAACACATCGCGAATTGACGAGCGTAATAACCCGAGAAGTTTAAACTTTTCGTATATTTTTAATCTTTCTACACGATTTTTAAAATTAAAAATTTACATTATATCTTCGACTTTTTACGGCAGAAAAAAATAACACTCGATTTTCCAACATAATTATAATAAATGGTTCGCACGAAAATAAAAGTTAATTATTTTGTTGTTGTTAAAATTGTAAAAAAAAAACAACGAAAAAATTATTCGTAGTCTTTCGAAACACTATATAGTAACTTGTTTGTATGAAATAAAACACAATTTTTGTTCACTGAAAAAAAATAATGCTTCTATTTTCAATGTAATTATGATAATTGCTCGTAAATACATAATCAATTAACTTTTATGTTTGTTTTAATATATAATGTTTAAATCTGAAACGGGGCTATATCTTGTTTGCGTTTTTCAGTATTTTTTTAACACGCAATGTCGAAGCTTTGCAGTTCGATCGCGTGTGGGCGCTGCATTCCAGACGTTACGCGAACTTCAAAGGTGCCGACAAGGAGTCGGCATATTGGTTTACCCTAAACACTGTGGTTGTAAGTATATGAGATGGACAAAAAATAACATTTTACACTCGACTATTAAAGAGAATACAGGCTACCATAATGTTTTCACATTCTCACATCGTCGGAATCACCGGCGCTGACAGGATGTCTGACCAACGTCCATTTTTCTTTTCTGGACCTCGAAATGAGTTTCAAATACAGTACATATATATTCGACTGAAAATGGCTTTCGATGATTTATTCCAGGTAGTACTAATACAAAATACAAAATGCGATGATATGGCTAACAAACGAAGAAAAAATAAGTAGCAACTATCGAATTATGGCATGATTATAAAATAACATTTAAGTGATTCGCCTTTCAGATTCAATATAATCAAAAAAATATATATCTATAAAAAAAGATCCTTAATGAGTTTCTAGAAATCTCATCTGCTGAGTTGAGAGATCGGGGTCCCTATTCATATATATACAAACTAAGTAACATAGCGCTAAAAATTTTAGCAGTTATATAAACACATCTACTCCAATTTATCTACCCGTAAGTCATGATTTTCGGAGGAGGATGGGGTAAGGGGGAGGAATGTCTTCTGGGTTATTCTACGTTTCGATTATTTGAAGATAAGTAGGCCTATTTCACGAATTTGTAACTTTCGATAATTCGTGTTATTTATTTTTGTGCTCGGTATGATGTATTATGCGTATAATAACGCGCGTATTAATATTCTATTAATTAGAACAGGGTTCCCCGGAAATTTCATTTTCAACTCCCCTCACTTTTCCAGGTTTTTCAAACAAATGTCCCTGACCATTGAGAATGTCGACATCGACACACGCCGATGTTATGAACTTATCCTACGATTTTGCAAAATCGACACGGTGACAATAATATTCGATATATTTTTGAAAAATGTACTAAATGACCAATTTTGAAAAATTTTACAAAACTTTGCACAAACAAATTTTTGAAGATCACAAATTTTGTATTCGGAAGATGTAGCAAACTGTGAAAAGTGGTACTCTGTGAAACTGTTGTAAATTTCGCAAATTTGTACTCTGAAATCGTGGAAATTTGTAAGCAAGTTTGTCTTGTTTGTCTTCTGAAAAGACTGAAAAAGTATAGCTGGGAAAAATTTGAAATTTTTGCAAATGGGCTCCCTGAGTTTAAACATCAATTTGGATTGTGACAACACGAATACGTTGAATTTTCCTGACTTAAAAAAATACTCCAAGTCATTCTTTCCTGACTTTTCCAGGTCTGGGGGAACCCCGTTATATATTTTCCAATTAATAGCGTTTACGCATTGATTTAATTAAATTCGACGGGCGTCAGGGCATCGAGACGATCCATTTTCAAATCCTAAGTTTTTCTGAGATTTCGAGTCTTTACGCGATATGTTGTGCTTTCAACGAGCAGCATTAAGCGAAATAATACAAAATAATTCGTTGAAAGAACGCACTATATCTATCGATATATTTAAAGATGAGATGTACGTGAGTATGTTTGTGGATTAGTGGGCGAAAAGTTGCTCCATGAAGTGCCTTTGCTGAAGTGGTACGGAGGCGCTTTCAGGATAAGGACGCTGGGGTCATGAGGGTACATTCATAACAAACCCTTAGGCCTACTTCGCCGCTATCGGTAAGTACAGCCCGGGAAAAGCCGGGCCTTCCAGTTAGTTTTCCAACATACATGTATACGAAGATAGATTTCAAGTTACTCCGCAATATTTCGAGTAAGGTGAACTTCAAGTAAATATAATATCAAACAAAATTTCCTCTCGTCAGAGTATGACTGATGGATGGGGGGGGGGATAGGGGGCGCCAGGGGGTCGGGATGTTTCTCGATTCAAATAAAAATAACGCTATCCAAAATTTTTTCCAAATTTTCAGCCAAATCGGTCGATGGTCAGACACCCTGCCACGAAGGAAGCTCTCTACAGGCATTGGGTAATTTGATTCGTATACCTGATGGCTTTCACAATTGGTTGGGGATCATGGAAGGGGGGGAGGGAGGATTAGAAGTGCCATTGATGAGGGGTTGAGGGTGGAGGGGACCACACAAGATTTTCCCTGAGTTCCTCCCATGGCAAGCGGCGCATCGGGAAACCTCGACCATACAGTACCTCTCCCAATTTTAAATTCTTATATCACAGCCTTTTGGAGTAGGGCGCTACAGCTGGGCGGGGCCCTCATGAGCATTTCCCCGGATGGAAATCTTTTAGCTTGATTTTCTTGAGGTCGCAAGTCAGGTCCTCTTCTCGCATGTCCGTCCACAGCTTGCGCATGTCGTTGGGGGTGACGTGGTGTCCCGTGACGCTGAAGTGATAGAGGCAGGGGTCGATGGGGCGCTTCTGGTAGGAGAATCCCAGATGATCCACGGGCTTGATCTTCAGGCGCTTGGCGCAGATGCCGGTGATGTAGACGTCCTCCAGATGGAAGAAGAGGGTGTCCAGCGCAGTGGCGTAGAGGGGCGCCACCACGTCGCCGGAAATGACGTAGCCCGTTCCCGTCAAGTAGTTGGGGTACAAGCGCTCGTTGTAGAAACCCCGCGGCACGTACCACTTGGAGCGACGGTTCCTCACCGGCAAGGCGCCGCAGATGACGCAGCCCAGCAGCAGCCGCTGGCGCCCGTGGGCTTCCAGATAGGCCACCAGGTTGACCACGTTGACGAAGGTGTCGTCGTCGGCCTTCATGACGTAGCGCGCCCTCTGGCACGTATTGTTCACCCACTTGAGGAGCATGACCGACTTGAGGGTCAGGTTGTTGTAGGTGTCCAAGAAGTCCTCCTGCACCAAGTCCCCGTGCTTGGCGCTCTCCTCCAGGATCAGCTGCTGAGCGGTGGCGTTGTCCGTGCGACCGATCATGAAGGTCACTCGCACGCTGGCGTTAGAGTACCTGCCCAAGACGGAGGAGTTGTAGGAGTAGGACACTGGTGATCTTGGACTGTCGGTCAGCCTCACGCCGTCCACCACTTCGGCGCTGGGCTGCTGCTGTTGCGTGGGGTGGTTGTGACCATTGTTAGTGGCGCCGCGAGAAGCTTTGAAGGTTTCCTCCACGTTTCCCCAGGTCTCTCTGATGGCCTTGCGCTGCTCGAAGTTGCCCGCCGAAGTGCACACAACGATGAGGAGGAAGATGTCCTCGGGGTGGGGGGCGTTGTTACGGCGGCACAGGTTGACGTTGTCGATGATGGCAGTGTAGTTGTTGGGGCGGAGGAAGACGCGCATGTCGCGGGTCATGTTCAGCATGTCCACCTCGTCCGGCCGGATGCTCAGCAGGATGGGGAAGTAGACGGTGAAGCAGAAGAAGCACAACACGGCCCCGCCCAAGATGCAGAAGCGACGGTTAGTCCGCATCATCCACCTCTTGCGATCATCTGGACACGCCAGGGTTCTTGCTGAAAAAAGAAATACGTATTAAAAAGAAACCTGAATGATGGATGGACTAGCTGATGGATAAGTTTCAGGTACATTAATGTAATGAACAGTTTTTTCCTACGATCAGCTGCTTGTTTTACAGGGTTTATGGGTTAATTCCATCATTCGGAAGCCATCGCCTCTCCGACAACTGTCTCAAACAGGGTTTTCACAGTAATTTCATTTTCGACTTTTTTCTGACTTTTCCAGGTTTTTAAAAAATTTCCCTGACCAATGACAATGTCATATATTGACATATTTCGCAAAATTCGATAAAGGAAAGTTTCGCAAAATTTAATAATGACAATTTTGAAAATCAACATTTACAATTTTAAAAAATTTGCATGCAAAGTTTTAAAATTTTACAATTTAGTATTCAGAAAACGTAGAAAGTTTTGCAAATTTGTACTCTGAAAACGTGGAGAAATTTGTCCTCAGAAACTGTTGCAACTTTTCTGTAAAAAAATTTAAAGAAGTTTGCAAATGTGCACTGAGCTAATTACGTTGAAGTATTAATTTTGGATCGTGACAACGCGTCTACGTTGAATTTCCCTGATTTTTTACAAATAAGTCATTCTTCCCTGACTTTTCCAGGTCTGGGGGTAACCTGTTTTAATTTACCACTGATCAAAAATTTTCGTGATTTTCCCATACTGTTTTTTCAACTGTACAGATTTTTGGTCTGTCCTTCCGAAACTAGTCAGGAATAGCTTAATTGCTGGAAGTTGAAAGTAGATCGGAAATGTTGAGTAAAGAGTTGATTCCAATTGCACAAAAAAATGTCAAAACGACAATAAGGTAGGCCTATACAATTTTTTCAATTGGTGCTTGATATCTAAAAATGAGAAATTCCGGTAGCTCAATATTGAAATATTGATTTTTTTACACAGACAACGTGCAAGCTCCAAATAATTGTAAATAAAAAATAACGACAGAGAATTTTTTTGAAATAATCAATTGCGGCAATAAATACAAATATTTATCATAGAGTGTATTGACAATTTCAGATATTATTGCGGTGTATTTTTCAATGCTTTATGTTCATAAATTAGTTTTGCCTATGAGACACAAAATTTAATCCAAAGATATTGTAGCGCAATGCAACCTCGTTAAGAAGAACTCGCTTTATACGAATTCCCGAGAGTACGAACTTCTTGCCATTACTCATTGCCAATATATATTTGGCAAAATTAGCATGAAAATTAATTTTTTGAAAATAGCACATTTTTGTATTCGGAAAAGGCTTTAAATTTTGAACATATTATTTGCACTCCGAAAATGTCGAAAATTTTGACAATTTGTTCTCGGAATCTGTTGAAAATTTCTCCTCTGAAACTGTTAAAAATTTTACGAATTTTGAATTTGTGCTCCGAAAACGTGAAAAATTTCACAACTTTGTTTTCAGAAACTGTCAAAATTTTCCAAATTTGTCATCGGAAACCGTGCCTCTGAAATCGCCGGAATTTTTCAAATTTTGCGAATGGGTTCAAGGCTAACCACGTATATAGAAACACTAATTTTGGATCGTGACAACATTAATGCGTCTAATTTCCCTGGCTTTTTCTAAAATAATTCATTCTTCCCTGATTTTTCCAGAAATTTTCAAGATCGCGTTAATTTCGTAAGTTTTCGAAGTTTTCTGGTGTATTTTCTGTGATTTAATTATTTCTCCTTGCCGCGCAAGCTTGTATGTGTTTTGTATAAATTTTGGTTATCGAATTTTTGTTTTGTAAATTTTTTCTATATCGCCTGTAAACTTAATTAAATCTAATTCTAGAGCTTGAATAAAGTTATATGTTCCCGAAACGTTGCCTGACAATACTGCTATTGGAGGATGTCGTCATTTGTAAATCCCTGGCTTATCCAGAAATTTTCAAGATCCCTGACTTTTCCAGAAATATTCCAGATCCCTGACTTTTCCAGAAATATTTCAGATCCCTGACTTTTCCAGAAATATTCCAGATCCCTGACTTTTCCAGAAATATTCCAGATCCCTGACTTTTCCAGAAATATTCCAGATCCCTGACTTTTCCATAAATATTCCAGATCCCTGACTTTTAAAGAAATATTCCAGATCCCTGACTTTTCCAGAAATATTCCACATCCCTGACTTTTCCAGAAATATTCCAGATCCCTGACTTTTCCAGAAATATTCCAGATCACTGACTTTTCCAGAAATTTTCAAGATCCCTGACGTTCCCAGGTCTGGGGAACCTTGTCAGCCCAGCTTCAATGAAACTGTAGTTTGTATCGTCGAAGTACTGTAACGTTTTGTCAGACTTTCGATAATACGAATTACGGTTTAAACGAACAGAAGATCGTGACGTCCCTCGAGATTCGTCTTAACGAAAAATTAGGTGCGTAAAAAAGAGGTATCGTGTCTGATCTGTAACGTTAAGAAAACTTACCAGGCCCGATCAAATGAACGAGAAGACAATACAAGCGACTCCGAATCAGATCAAACACTGGATACATTATACTAGATCGATCGATATCTTCTATATTTCGGATCAATGAATTTGCGATAATTTCTCAACTCCTGCACGAAGACTCGGCTCATTCAAACTGACCTCTCTTCGAAATGCACTGACCGAAGTGAAGATGTGAAGCCGCATAGCACGAGTGAGTCATTATACACGTGGAAACAAAATTATTTGCCAATCAAACCACATGTAGGCAGCACTCGATACCCGTATGGTTTTTTTATTAATATATCGATATTCGTATTCGTTACACACAGCCGTGCTTTAATATTTATATTGCATTGATCAGACCACCATGAACCCAATTCGTGATATATGACATATTTGTGCAGCTGTTCCAAGGACTACCGAATGAGACCCTACACGTGTTTCTTTTGTCTAACTGCTAGTGTACAAGCTGTAGTTGGCTGCCGTGTTTGAAATAAATGTAGTCCTGCTATCCTCTGGATCGAAATTCCAGAAATGCATGATAGTATAATGTTCATTCTCAATCGCATGAAAAATCGCGTGAAAAATCAGGATATGAAACCTGCATGGCGTCTAAAACAAAAAAAATATAGTTACCATATTCGAGGGCAGGGTTAAAATTGAAATATGCTAATGTTATCCACAATTTTGAAAAAATCGACACAAGATAAAACATTCAATATTTTGCAAAAAATACTAACGATAATTTGGAAAAATTTTACAAAATTTTCAAATTTGTCTTCGTAAAATGTGGAAAGTTTCGAAAATGCGTCCTCGGAAGAGATTAGAAATTATGCAAACCTGTCCTCGAATTATAAGTTGAAATTTTTGCAAATTTTTCCTCGGAAACTGTTAAAAATTGTGAAAATTTGTACTCTGAAACTGTTGAAAAATTGTGAAAATTTGCCCTCAAAAACTGTAGAAAATTGTGAATGTTTGCCCTCAGAAACCGTTAAAAAATTGGCAAATTTATCCTCGAAAACTGTAGAAAATTTGCCCTCAGAAATTGTTGAAAACTCGGCAATTCAATCAGAAAGGAAATCAAATGTAGGCATATACATATCTTACAGCACTTTCACAAATCTGATCAAAAATCACAAATCCAGAAATTTTGATTTTAATATTTTCTTCGCTTAAAACTAATTCCGAATTCAAATATTTCACATTTTCCGCTTAAAGGAATGGTCTTTCCAATTCCCGAGCATTTGAGCTACGATTTCGTTACATGTAAACCGAACTTTACACAAACGTGGAATAGAAACGAAATAATGTTAATTGTTACGTTTCCTTTCTACGAATATATACTGTATTTAAATTAGCTTTCTAGTTTATAGAAAGCAACATTCAACTTTTTCACCTTAACACACGTGGACCGTTCAATACTTGACGATTCAAGATGGTAACTTTGGCATCTCTCGAAGGGTATAGATGCGTCCAAATTATACATCAATTAAAAATGATTCGCTTGTCTGATATTTTGAGTAGGCCATGAATACGGAAATAGAACTGTCGTCTACATAAGAAAGCCAAGAAAGTTAAAACCTGGTTAAGACGCAGCTCAACAGAAGTTAACATTTGTTCGTATTATCACAATTCAGACAAAACATGACTGACTATAGCTCCCCGAAAAAACGTATAACTCTAAAGATGGTTTAACGTTCGTTTTAACGAAATGTAGCGCGAAGGATCGGAAACTCGAAAATTCATTCGTTTTAGGCGAATATTGGTACTATCAGAATTCCGAATTCGTCTTACACGAAGAAATTAACATTATTTGCCTTCTGTATACATCCAAGGAAGGTGACAAAGTGACGGAGTTCCCCCAGAAATTTCACATTTAACTTCCCTGGTTTTTTAAACAAATTTCCCTACCAATGACAATGTAAACTTTTAACAAAACAGTAAATACCAATGCTATCTACACTTTCGTAAAATCGACACGGGACAATTTTCAATATTTTGCAAAAAAACTTACTAATGATAACTTTGAAAAGTGTTCAAAATTATTCCGAAAAGCTGTAATTTCGGGGGTGAAAAATGTAGAAAGTCGTGCAAATTTCTTTTAGGTAAAAGGTGAAATTTTTTGAAAATGTTTACTCTGAAAACGGTCCAAGGAATGTGTTAAAAATTTTGAAAGTCTGTACCGGAAAATGTGGTAAATTCTGCAAATTTCCCCGTGGAAACCGCTGAAAATTTGACCTCGAAAATAATTAAAAATTGTGCAGATTTGTCCTCGGAAATTGTTGAAAATTTTGCAGATTCGTCCTAGGAAACTGCTGGAAATATTGCAAATTTGTACCGAGGAAATTTTATCAAGTTTGCAAATGGGTCCTGAGCTAACCACGTAGAAGCATTCATTTTGGATCGTGACAACATCAAAACGTTGGATTTCATGGACTTTTTTCAAGTTCCCTGACCTTTCCAGGTGCGGAGGGAACCCTGAATGAGTTCGTATATACAGTATACTATAAAGTGAGTACGTGCCACAGTTAAGTGTATGTCATCAGCGCCGTATCAAAATCAGCACCGCAGCGCCCCCTGCAAACAACAGAAATGGGCAATATTGATCTAAGGACTTGTCCTAACGATGTAGCGTGCGAAAGACTGTCACCAATCTTTGTTCTTTTCAACGAAAAATGAGCGCTTGTCATACGCAGTTTCATATTTCTGGCCAAGTTCTCCTCATCTCGCCTATATTTTTAATTTATTCCATTATTAAGCCAGCCAGGTGCGACTGAATTATGCACGAGTCCTCACCGGGCTTTAATTATTAATTATGAAATCAAACTGAACAAATAATAAACAAACTCCATCAGGATGGCGTGACGCGTGATTACTTTTTACTTATTTGTCCAAATTAGCACACAATTGACGGAAGTTGATGATGCTTATAAACGCATTTTTAAAATGAAACATATCGACTGAGCAAGGCATTCTAAAGAGAAAATCTTGACAAATAAGGACATTGTACCCACGGGGGCGTTCATTTATCATAAAAAAGGACAATAGTTATTAAGTATAGTTCTCGGAAACTGGCGAACTAAGACATTTTTCAACTTTGAATTCCGATAGACTTTAGACTCGTTTGTTTATAGTAGCCATGGCACGAGTGCTCCGAGTAGGGGATTGTGGACATACCAGGGGTGTTCATTAAGTTTCCGGTATAATTATTATTATTATTATTAATTAAAAAAAACGACTGTTTGGATTTTAATGAAATGTGTTGGTAAATTCTTCTATAATTCCTGAACATATTTCAGAAATAAAAGAAACCTTTCAAAAATTGCCCTTGCTTAAAATTGGTGCGCAAAGATGGAGTACGAGGAGATTGTTGCTCAGTGGCATTTTTTTTTTAACTTATAAGGTCCGAACGTGGAGGTCTAGGAATGGATAGGTCAATTGAGAAATGTGAAAGATATGGTGAGACAAGTGGACGTTGAGTGTCCTCGCGGCATATACACACTCGATACCAAAAACGCAGCTCACAAAACGGGCATATTTTTAAATAATATCTAGGTGACGTTTACGTGCATTTCTCTACCAAATTTTATTAGGATCCATAAAGTTGTTTTTGTTTAAAAAAAATTGCGGAAACTTAATGAACACGTCTCGTACTTAAAAACATTATCTCCAGGAAAATTTTGCAAATTTAAAAAGAAAAATGCAGAATAGCTGACCCGCAATTTCCTAAATAATCATCATCATGAACCATGAGCTGGTGTCTAGCTGCCATAGATAGGAGCAATGCGAGTCCGGTAGCAGATCAATCGTCTGGTCGGTTTTTGTAACGGGCAGGGCATCGCCACTCATCTACTCAACAATCCCCAATTACCGGGACTTGGGGCTGGCAACAATAGAAAAATACTCCAAAAGATGGCGCCATACGACCTGGATACATCCCGGTTGGGGGACGGAAAACCTTTTTGACAGTTTTATGGTCTAGGGCAAATTAGAAAAGATTTATGGCCTTGTTATTCTCCACAGAGTTCGCGCTCCTGGGGGGTGTGCCACGAACGGCCAATCATACGGACTTGACGTTTGTTTGAATGTTTGATCCAACAGGATTTGCTAGCCTTAAAAAACAAAATGGCGTCGTTTTCTATTTTATATATATAGATTTGCAAGTACCGCATCCGGACCAGTTGAAATTGACCAAACCTTTCCCGTCTGATCGATTTTAATCGTTATGTTCGGGGAAGTAAAAAAAACGTTAAACACGAACCTGTATTTTTACGTACGGCGTGACGTCACGCGCAATAAAGTTCCGTAACGCACGTGACGTCACTACGGTACGGATTTGTTCGCTGTGAATCGGGCATAACTTAAAAGAGGAGGATAACGGAATACCTTGTTCATCCAGAAAGTTCAACTTCCCTGACTTTACCAGGTTGCGAAACAAATTTCGTTAACAAATGACAACGTCAAAATTAAAAAATGCCAAAATTAGCCAGGATTCTGAAAAATCAACACTGGACAATATCAAATTCAAAATTCAAATTCAAAATTAACGCAGGAAAATTTCGAAAATTTTATAAAATGTTTCAAATTCATATTCCGAAGCTGAAAGTTTTGCAAATTTCTCCTCGAAAAATTTTGAACGTTTTCCACAAATTTGCGCTGCAAAAAGTTGGAAATCTCGCAAAAGACTTCCAGACTGGGAAATTCGTCTGCGGGGATTGTGGGAAACTACGAAAAACCACGATCAAGGTAGCCGGCCCAAGAATGGAACCAGCGTCTACTAAAATTCGAGGCGAGAAATGCTAAGCCAAACGGTCCCCTTGCTCGGTTACTTCCTAAAAAGCAAGGAAAAAATCTTATCACCTCGCCAAGTGGAAATACTGTGCACCTAACATAATAGTTTTCAACAAGTGATCATGAATCTAAGTACACTGTATACAATTCGCTAGTTACATCACGATAGAAAGCAGTTCAGGCCTAACATTACAACACTCCATTGTTTTTCATGAGTAGCAGAGCGTAGCTTCCAGAACAATAACACCCCTAAGAGGTTTGCTAATTACCTTATTGCATCGCCACAATCTGCTATTTAGCAGTTTGCTGGATGTCTGGCAAAAGAACATTCTAGCTAGTTTTGTTGGATTTTTGGCTCCAGTAACAGCCAAATGCCAGAATAGTAAGCTGAAAATCAGTCACATTATGCTTCTTACCCCAACTAGTCTCCTCGGTATTATCATGAACATAGTTCAAATTGAGCTTCAGGAAATGATGCCTAGAGTTTTCAAAAGTTGTTTTTATGCTGGGATAGTACGTTCTTTTAGCACTCTTCATTCTCACTGTCTTCTGTTCGATAACTTGGATTGTGAGCATCGGAACAGCAGGAAAAACATTTTTTTGGTTTCCAGCTGGTTTTCGAGAGTTATTAGACTGGGATATTTCATCTAACATTCTTCGTTCTCACTGCTGTCTCCTAGCTCTTTCTCCTGTCGATCAAAATAGAAAACAAGAACAACAGATAAAACTGTTGGCAAGCTGAGTTATCTTTTGAGTTTTCTGGTTTTGAAAGTTTTTTTTTAGGCTGGGATAGTCCCTCTAACTTTCATCATGCTCACTGTCACTTCTTTCTCCTAAAATTTAGGTAATTCGTGTCCTCCGAGTGGTAGGTGATATTCAATAATTGAATGCCGAGATTCGGCTTTTCGCTACCGAGCTCGGCGTTTCAGTCCTCCGACCTTACTCTGACAGGAACTCATTGTGGAAAATATTTAAAATCATTACTAAGAAGGTTGGATGACCGACACTTCAAGCTAAAATAAATATCTTAATTTTGGTAGTGAAAAGCCGAATCTCGAATTGTTTACAAAAACCAACCTAGGGCATGGATGAACCACGATGTTTTTGTAGAGTGGTATGATAACACATTCATGCTTTTCGATTTTTTGATATATGAACTTTTGATTATATGAACCACCTCCGGTCCCAATTAGTTCATATAAGAGAGGTTCTACTGTATCTTTTTCTCCTGTCTCGACGAGCATTGGATAGCTTAAATTCAACACCCTACAGTCACTTATTAGCAGGAAAGACTTGGCAACCTGGGTTATCTTTTGGTTTCTTGTTTCTGATAAGTCTTTTTTAGGCTGGGATAGTTCCTCTAACATTCTCCATGCTCAGTGTCACTTCTTTCTCCTACCTTGATGAGCATTCGATAGCTTCAATTCAATTCATTACTCAACGCCAGCACCGATAGCCGAGTAGTGCCTCTCGATCCTAACTAGCGGGTTTCGCTCCCCGTTCGAGGTCTTTGAGAATTTTGAGGATGTTCAAAATCCTCTAAGTGCAGCGGCGATTCTTTAACGTGAGTTTAAACCGAGGTCCCGTGTGGACATAGTTTGCCCTCTGCACGTTAAAGACACCTCTTATGGGGGTGTAAGTCCCCCTTAGTAGACAAAATTACTAGGAAGGTAACGATGACACATCCACTGGTGTTGGGGTTTTGCCCTCATGCGCACAAGCAGGCCAACGTTAACAATCCACAAAACAAACGAACAAATTAGCCTACTCTACAGTCAGAACATGCAGATTGCAGACATCAAAACAGTAACATTAAAAACAGAAAAGACTATTGGAAACCTGGATTATCTTTTAAGTGTCCTGGTTTTCGAAAGCTGCTAGGAGACTAGGATAGTTCCTCCACCCATTCTTCACGCTCACCGTCTCCACGAGCATTCAACAGCTTCGATTCAATTCATTACCCTACAGTCAGTACACACCCAGGTTGCAGATATCATAAGAAGATCTTTCGGTTTTTCATGATTTTGGATCGTTGCTGTTTATAGGCTGGGATATTGTTCCTCAAACATCCGTAAGCTAGTACTGTTACTGCCTCCACATTCTCCGATTAGGTCGAGCGTCTGATAGCTAGTGTTTCGACTGCAGATATGGGAAACCTAGCTGAACAAACATACCATCACATGAACGAGAGCAGTGCCTCAGTAGTCGTCTTTTTACCCTAAAAATTGTGGATAAGGAACGTCGATGGCCTTGAATGTCACTATTCATAAACACGGGTAGGAAACGAGCCAATTCGCATATCCGAGTCCTAGAGCTTGGCAAGCTCGGCGTGTCGATGAGCGTCAACAAACATCGCTTTTTCCTGCATATATTTACAGACACGGGATAAGTTTTAAAAAAATAATGAAAAGACTCGATGCTGAAATACACGCACCGGTCACGAGGGTGACGAGGGCTACCCCTCCAAAAATGTATACCTTTTATTTTAAAGGGAACTGCATGAGATGGTGGCGCGCGCAACGAACGCATAATAACGAAAAATCCGCTAAAATCAGCGGTAAAGCAGACGCAAATCGCGAGATTGAAGATTGCTAGGTACGAAGATTGAAAACTGCGGTTGACGTTTTTTTTCTACAGTCAATCAATTTATGTATGAATATTTAGCCTTGTCTCGGATTGCGGGGGTGCAGACCAAAATTCCAGATTATCGAACGTCAACGTTCGAATGTTCGAAAATCCGAGAAAAATGTGGCATTTTTACTCATTCGGCGCAATTAGCGACCATCGAGGACTATATATTCACGTTCGGTGACGTTAAATAGCGAATATTTTATTACTTTTCTACGCACTTACCTCAAGGAAAGAACAAGCTAGCGCACGGCGATCTTACATCATCACACTCGCACCTTTCTCTTTTTGTCATCTACTCTCGTGTCATCGTCTGAATGAGACTGATTTACCTCCCCTCCGTTCCTTAAGTGGATTCGTCCGTGACGTCAGGAATGGGACGACCATAAAGTACGGGGAGAAATAGGTCACGTGCTGCATACAGGGTGGACCCGAAAGATACTGTGCCGAAAGATTCCACTAATCCTAATATTCAAATTGCACGTAAAAAAGTCAGTACACTGAGTAGAGTATAGGAAGCTTTAGCCTATACGGTCACTAATACTGGCATGGTCTTATGCGAGTGAAATTATAAAGCGAACTGTAATACTGTACGTCATGACCGTCTGGGATCCGGTGACATTTAAATATGAAATGATCAAGTAGGGGGGAAGGATGGCCGGTCGGGTAATGATGAAAATCCGGATATTGGTATCATTATTGAAACGTGGTTTGGTAATGAGGGGCGTGATTGTGGATTTCCGCCATTAATAAGGACTGATTGCGCGCATCATTAATCCTGTCATCGATCCGTATGTAGGTTTGTATGCATGTAGGTTTCTCCCAATCATTAATATTGTCATTATAATTAACCATGTAGGTTTTCCCCATTATTACTCTGGTCATTAGTATTGACCATGTAGGTTTCCCCGGCCTTAGTATTATCCATGTAGATTTCCCCCGTCGACCATTAATCTGGACATTAGTATTGAACATGTAGGTTTCCCGTATCATTAATCTGGTCATTAGTATTAACCATGTAGGCCTCCCGTCATTAATCCTGTCATCCGTATTGACAATCTTGGTTTCCCCCAATAATTAATCCGGTCATTAGTATTAACGATGTAGGTTTCCCCCATCATTCATCTGATCATTATAGTATTGACCATGTAGGTTTCCCCCATCATTAATCCGGACACTAGTATTGTCGATGCAGGTTCGCCCCTCATAGACAACACTCTTATTTAAATTTGGCGGGCCACGCATTCCTGACTCGCATTTCCGAATCAGGGCTCCGAAAAGTAAATAAAAATATTGCTGT
>JAQGBX010001965.1:0-22241 GCA_034698745.1 Megaphyllum sjaelandicum | reverse complement strand
TCTTGACAGTAATAATCTTGAGTTCCTCTTGACTCGAAACAAATGCCATTATTTTCACATGGATTAGGACTGCATGGACTCTTTTCCTCTGTAACAGACGTTGAACAACGTACAACTTATTTGACAATTATAACGTCGAATCTGAATGGACGTCAATATTTGTTAGTTTAAGCCGTATACAGTTCGTTTTAACGGAAGTTAGACAAAATGTGACAGCAACAACAAAAACTAAAGTCTCGTTGATGTTTGTGGTTGGGAAGGTGCTGCAATTGTAATTTTTATCTGAAAATTTCTCGTAATAATGTACCTTTTTACAATATTGTATAAAATTTCCTATTTTAAAAAAAGATACACGAAAAATAAAATGTTATTTTAAAGTTATTTCTGTATGTACAAATTAAAGTAAAAATTAGTAGATAATTTAATTAAAAAGATTTTTATTATATTTGTGCTTATAAGTATCCATTATGTTTGAATTATATTGTAATACTACTTAAAATTGTCGCATTTTGTATTTTTGATGCCAGATTTTATGCCTGGGTAAGGACAATTTTTATAAATTGCCCTACTTATACACGCCGTTTCGTCTTAAAATGTATAGTCTGTCCCCTTCAAGATTACCATTGGCCCCCTTGGGAATCACGTGACGTAAAGTATTGCAATTTAATGCGATGGTTCTTTCCCAATCTATTAAAAGCATGGTGGAAATTAATCACTTACCGGAGTGTGACTTGTCACGACTGTTCACCTGTATATTTAATGGATGGTAGTCGATTTTGATGAAATTTTGTCCATTGCCAGGTACATTGTTTAAAACGAATTCCTGCTGGATATTGGCAATCAACGTTTTGCCATCTTCTTGTAATTCACTCGTTGAAATGTTTTGACCTAAGTTGACCTGAACTACGTTTCTGATCTGCCGTGTAATCCCGTCTTGATCCGAAGTAAATTCACCTTGGATTAGCGATAATTTTCCAGTTGAATTGTTAGCTGTAAATTTATCTGTAATCAGTTTTTTCAAAAAAAAATCGTTGTTTACTTCATTACTTTTGTTATCTGTGGTCAAATTGTTAAAAATTGAGTTTTTATGTTTTTTATTACGATTATGGTTGGTGATTGATTTTGAAAATCATAATATTTATATATTTATTATGCAATCAAATATATATATATATTTAAAATTTTGTATAACATTTTGTCGAGATTGAATATATGTTTAGATTTACACAATTATTTCTGATCGTTTTTATTTCTGAAACGTGGTTATTGCGGTTTTAAAATGCATTTACTATAATAAGTTTTGAAATCTTGTGGCTGATATTACATCAAAAGGCCAATTGGCTTCTTTCATTTAATGTAATCGTAAAAAAATGTATTTTGGGAATCATATATTGCATTGAATGGTTTAATAGTTGCAATGTGTTAAAGTAAACGTTATAAAGTGCATCGTATTACATTTTGATAGTTTTATAAATATAATTTGTGTTTAAGTTTTTAAAGGAACATTACAATTTAAAATAAGGAGGTTAATTTTCAAACTGTTTTTGTGTAAAAATTGAGATAAAAAATAGATTATGGCGTATATTTACCGGCTTCTTGTAAGAATTGACCCATGCCTAGTTTCATGGTGACATCTGAGACATTTCCACCAAAGCCTGCGTTGTATGGCATGGGAAGTGCTACATTGAACAGTAGAAGTGTGAAGACCAAACGAAACAACATTTTAAGTTTAAATTTGTAATCTTGATGATTATTGTTCGTTAGGTTTTTTCTTTTTATATGTTTCGTTTTGAGGATGTAAATTAAAATATTTTGTGATTCGTTCCCATTAATCCATTAGTTCCTAGACTTTTTGTCATATTTCGAATTGCTTAATGGTCATTATCTCTTCGACTTTGGTTCAGTTACATTTGTTTTCTTAAATCGAAATGCAGAGTCTGAGTGGTGATCTCGCAGTTCTTAGCTTTATTCTCAGTAGTCGTATAGGATAGCTATAATAAGTAAAGTATCACCATCTGTGCATGAGATTTATTGCTTTTTATGATCAAATTTCAAAGTCTTCATCGAGCCAGTAACCGAAGGTTTACTGGAAAAATGATGCATTATCTACCAATTATTTTACGGAGAAGGAAGACGAGATTTCCAAGAAACTGCCTCGATGACGACTTTATAATTTGATCATAAAAAGCAACAAATCTCATGCCAGAATGTGATACTTGACTTACTATAGTTATCCGATACGACTACTGAGAATAAAGCTTTAGAATTGCGAGATCACCACCCAGACTCTGCATTTCGATTTTTTAAAAACAACTGTAACTGAACCAAAGACGAAGAGATAATGACCAATAAGCAATTCGAAATTGGACAAGAATCTAGGAACTAATGGATTAATGCGAACGAATCACAGAATATTTCAATTTACATCCTCAAAACGAAACATAAAAAGAAAATCCCTAACGAAAAATAATCATTAAGGTCACAAATTTAAACCTAAAATGTTGTTTCATTTGGTCTTAACACTACTTTTTAGTACTGCACTTCCTATGCCATACAACGCAGGCTTTGATGGAAATGCCACAGACGTCATCATGAAACTAGGCATTGGTCAACTCTTACAAGAAGTCGGTAAATATAGGCCATAATCTATTTCATATCTCAATTTTTACACAAAAAAAAATTGAAAATTGTCAGCCTTATTTTAAAATGTAATGTTCCTTTAAATATACATAATATGTTGAGATTCGTTAAATAACGAAGGAGGCTACCTATATTAAGTGCCTGCTTTTCTGAAACGGCTCCTGTACATGTACATGCATACTGACTATCTGTTACATTTTTAAAAAAATTAAAACAAACTATATTTATAAAACTTTTAAAATGTAATATATACGTTACGTTAAATGCATTATAAAACCGCAATAGGAACGATTCAGAAATAAAAATGACCTGAGAAAATTATGAAAATATAAAAATCTAATCAATCTCAACAAATTGTTATTAAGTGCGTTGCTGCGCGTATTAAAGACAATATATAAATTTGAATATTTGACCACAGATAACAAAAGTAATGAAGTAAACAACGATGTTTTTGAAAAAAAACTGATTATTATACAGATAAATTAACAGCTAACAATACAACTGGAAAATCATCGCTAATTCAAGATGAATTTGCTTCGGATCAAGACGGAATTACGACACGACAGATCAGAAACGTAGTTCAGATCAACTTAGGTCAAAACATTTCAACGAGTGAATTACAAGAAGATGACAAAAAGTTTATCGCCAATAGTCAGCGGGAACTCGTATTAAGCAATTTATCTGGCAATGGACGAAATTTCATCAAAATCGACTACCATCCATTCAATATACAAGTGAACAGTCGAGACAAGTCACCCTCCGGTAAGTGATCAATTTTAACTATGCTTTTTAATGGATTAGGAATGAACGCTCGTATTAAAGTGCAATACTATACGTCACGTGATTCCCAAAGTGGCCAATAGTAATATCGAAGTGGACAGTTTAAGAAAGTGACGTGTTATAAACACTGTCACTACCCAGGCATGAAAGCTGCATGATGCATTTATATAATTGTATTTTTGATTAAACAATTTTAAAAATGCTACCATTTTGTTTATGAACACATATTCTAAGCATAATTGATACTTTAATCTGTTGATAAATGTTCTTACTTGTGTAAATATATAATTTTGTTATATTATGTACTGTATATTTTTAAAGCATACCATTTAGTTTATTATTTTAGCTATAAATTATAAATACATGTATATTTTTCTATTGTTTACCCCAATTATTTGCCATTTATTATGTATGTAATAAACAAGTTACAAAGAACCTATATGGTAGATTTTTACGGGAAATTTTCAGGTAAAAATTGCACTTGCAGCTTTTCCCCAACCACAAACGTCAACGAGGATTTAGGTTTTGTTGTTAGTCACGTTTTGTCTGACTGTCGTTAATTCGACGTTATAATTGTCAAACGAGTTTTAATTTGTTCAACGTCTTTTACAGAGAACAAGAGCCCATGCAGTCCTAATCCATGTGAAAATAATGACATTTGCTTCGAGTCAAGAGGAACTTAAGATTATTACTGTCAAGATCAAATTATGAAGTCGATAAGCAAAAGCTGCTCAGGTCAGTGTTACATTTCGTACTACAGCATTACATCGAAGTGAATCAATGTTCGTCAGGTGATGCTAGAAATTACAATATAATCTATTAAACTTTAGTAAAATGGAAGATTTTCAAAATTTCAAATTGTGTTTCAGCCTAACGTATTGAAACTTAATGCAATCATACATGTATTTATTAAATTTTAACAGAAATAGCAAAAAGTCCATGCGAGCCCAATCCCTGCAAAAATGGAGGCATTTGTAAAGTATTGAAAGAATCAATCTACGAAGATTATTCCTGTAAATGCCAATTTCCTCATGTTTACGGAGGGAAAGACTGTTCAGGTAAGTTTTATGCGATGAGTTTGAAATTTGCGATGAAAATTTCTTGGATAAATGAATTTTTGTTATAAACAAACAAATTAATGAGAAAATGGTAAATTAAAAATAATTTAAACTTTCTAACATACATTTTCAAAGCATTATGAAATACATTTTCAAAGCACTACAACATATATTTTCAATGCATTCTAAAATATAAATTTTCAATACACTATATATGAAATAAATTTTATAATGCATTTTGAAATGAAAACTTGCCTCAATCAAAAATTGTAAATGCATTTTTATGTTTTATAATCTACACAAATTTAATGACGTCATTTGCAGAACTTAAATTCGGTCAAGGAAATTGCTTCGGAAATGGAAGTTTCGTTATTTGCATTTTCGACGACAAACCCAGGAATTTCCAACAGGGAAAAACTCATTGCGAGAAGGAAGACATGTCATTGGTCAAAGTACTCGATCCAGAAACCCACGAATTCATTAGAGAGATTATCCGGAAAGGGTATATCGGAGATGCCGAAGATCGAATTTACTATTACACAGGACTTAAAAGAGATACCAATAACGAATTTCGCTGGACTGATGGAAGTCCACTCGGAAGTTATCAACCCTGGGCAAGAAGTTATGATCCCGGGCAATGCGTATCTATGCAGGCGATGTTTGACATGAAATGGGATGTTGACCCTTGTTATTTGAAGCCATACAATACTATATGTAGTCGGGATTTTTCTACTGATTTCAATTGAATTTCCCCTAAAAAATTCAAATTTAACTTGCCTGCCTTCTCCTGGCTTTTAAACAAAGTTCCCTGACTATTGACCATGTCAGATTTGACATGCCAATGTTGTACTCGATTTTTTAAAAGTTACACAGCTAGGACAATATTCAATATTTTGAAAAATTTACTAATGACGATTTTAAAATTTTTTTAAAATTACCATAGGAAAAAAAAATTGTACTTGGACAATTTAAAAATTAGCGTAGGAAATTTTTTTTTGAAAATGAAAATTTTATAAATTTGTATTCGATGAATGTTTAAAGTTCTGAAAATTTGAACTCAAAAATAGTTGAGAATATTACAAATTTGTCCTTGAAATCTTGAATTTTTTTGCAAATTTTTTCTTAAAAAGTGCTGAAAATTTTACAAATCTTTAGTCGAAAACATCTAAACATCTCATTAATTTGTGCTTGGAGATCTCGAAAATTTTTATATTTCGAAATTGTTTAAAATTTTGCTAATTTATTCTCGGAAACGTGGACAAATTTGTACTTGGAAAAGGCTGAAATTTGTGTATATACATTCTAACAACGTAATAGCATTAATTTTAGATTGTGACAACGTTTTATCATAAAATTTCCCTGAACTGTTTCAAAATAAACCATTATTCCCCAACTTTCCTAAACAAACTCAAGTTCCCCAACTTTTACAGGTTTTCCAGGCCTAGGGGTACTCTGTAATAATTGTAGCCCAAATAAGATTAAGTTCTCCTTAAAGTAAGATACATCAAACTAAGGCTATTTATTCGTGCAAAATCTTAACATTGTATGTTTGCTTAAATGAAAATGAAATGCAATATCGATGAATTCTATAGAAACTTTTTTTTAAGTTTCTTTCACGTTAAAATTAAAATTGTTTTATTTATGTCTAAAAAGACACCGGATCATCAGAGATTTTATGTAATTTTTTAAGCGTTTAAAGCGTAACTACTTCGAGACTTTTTTAATGAACATGCTTTTTGAATCCAAAAATAGAGCTTTCCTGCCATTTTTAAATTCGATTTAAAAAAAAGATGACTTTTTGTTTGATGATTAATCAATTATTAATTTTGGTTTTGAGATAAAACATAGTTAAAATACTAGCAGAGCTCATACACCACCAAACCATCACAATTCCGCCTTTCACAACTGTAAAAATGTTCTTGTATGGATACTTTGTATGAGGACTGTATGAAGGCATGCTCAATTTTTCTGCAAATATTACTTAAGTTTTAAAAATAGGCAGAATATAATTTTTATATTTTAAATTTTTTACACTTTTCAAAATTTTCAAAATATATAGACAAAAGTTAAGTGTTGTGAAATTGATCAAAAAACAATTAAAAAATTTTTCCAAATCGACATTTTGGTTTTATATTTTGTAAAATTGAAAGCATGGAGAATTCTGAAACTTTTTGTGAAAAATAACTTTTTGTAAAAATGAACTTTGTTTTATAAGATAAGGATATTTGACCTGTTTGGCTTAAAAAATTACGAGAAATCCACTTCGACTTTGAATTCTAATTATAAAAAAAAAAAAAAAAATTAAACCAAGAAAGAAGAACTACGTAACCCGAACTTGGGTCAAGATGGTCAAATATATCATATATATATAGCTTATTTCGAATGAATTAGAAAAGATGAACTTTTTTTTTCTAACGAGATATATAAGAAGTTGCAAATCTTAGCCAACAAGAATCACCATCATAACTTTCGTTTAAAAATGTTGTTTGCTTCGTTCTTAGTGCTATTAATTTGTAATGCAGCACTTTCCATGCCGCATAAAACGAGCAATTATGGAAATTTCACGAATTTCATCCTGAAACAAGGCCTCGGACAACTGTTAGATAAAGAAGGTAAATAATAACTAATATGTAATGTTTTAAGATAACAAGCAAGAGTATAAAATAGTCCATACATTTCACAAAAAGATATCTTTATGCAATATAAATTTTACCTAAAATGTACATCATGTTCAAAACCTTCTCAGAAATGCAATTAGAATTCAATTGAAATTCAATTCAAATAGAATTCAATTTTTTTAATCAAGTCGAGTTTTTATTATTGAATTGTCGTAAATTGTCCCGATATTTTCTATAATTTTTAATTTTAGCTTATAATATTTTTGTTTATTTTAATTAAAAAAAATTCTAAAATCTATTTTCAAAAAACGAGTCCGACGAAAATTTCTATAATATATTTAAGATTACTCTAAATCGAGTTTATTGCGTTGATTTGCCTTAAATTGTCCCGATATTTAGTATAACTAATACGTAAAGCATTTTAAATACATATTAATGAAAAAATTGGTTAAAAAAACAATTCCATATGCATGTAAAACAATAATAACAAGCTAATATACAATTATTTTAAGAAATAATTAAACATCAACACTTATAATTACGTTTCTGTTAAAACTAGAAAATATGAGTATTATTTCAAAATTTCAATTCAGACAAACTAAGCATTTCCATCCATGGAAACAAAACAGAGGAAGTCTTCACAGACAGTGAAGTAAAACTAAACGATACCTTAAGAAAGTCATTGCTAACTACTGGTCAACAAGTTTTGAGTCAAACGGAGACTAAGTTGCGGAAGGTCAGAAACATAATTCAACAAAAATTAGGACAAGATATTTCCCCCAGTGAAATCAAAGCTCGCCAAGCGATGACCAGCGAAGCAGAATCCGCATTTTTTAAAGAAAATCCAATTACAATCAACTACGAGCACAATCCATCAGTAAATCAATTCATCTTTTTCAACGGGTTCCCAATTGGTAAGTGTCAATTTATAACAAACCACATCTAACAGGAATGAATTTAAAAATAAGTATAGATTTTAACATTGTAATGCATTTCAAAATGTAATAATTATAACACAGTTTCAAGCCAGATACATTTTGAATTATTTAATGAATTTTGAACTAACTGGTTTATACTCTTAAAATTTGTCTATCGAAGATAAGTTTCTTGGATTATTTTACTCTCCAAAAGGGTACAGAAAAGCATTTTTGAAAAGCGAAATGAATTTGGATTAGTCCAACGTGTCTTTATGAAATGCATTTCAAAGAAATTTTCGTAATACTAACTAAAACGCAGAAATGCAAATGGTAAATGCATCATAAATTTCAAAATACATGTACATCGATAAACCTACGTTTAAAAGCGAGCTAATACCGGTTTTTTTTATAGAAGACAAGAATCCATGCAATCCAAATCCATGTCAAAACAATGGCATTTGTTACGAGTCTAGGGAGACTGGAAATTATTACTGTCAATGTCTAGCATCGATAAAAGGCAAAAATTGCTCAGGTTAATATCACTTTTGGTGATAAATCATTTATTGATAAACACTTTGGTGATAAATCCTAAAAAAAGTCGATCTTATCTTAGGAATGATAGGATGAATTTTCATAACATCTTAGAAATACGAAAACAATTTTTCTCCAAAACATTAACTTTCTCATACGTGAAATTGTACATTTTTCAGAACTTGCAAAGAATCTATGCACTCCCAATCCCTGTAAAAATGCAGGTACTTGTTCCAATTCTGGAAACGAAGATTATTCCTGTAAATGTCAATTTCCATATATAGGAAAAGACTGCTCAGGTAAATCTTTTACATTAAAATAAGAAATTTCCATAAGATATTTATAATGATATAATAAGAAAATCCAGTGTAATGTGTCTGATGTGCCATATAAAATATACCTTGAAATTTTACATATTACAATTTTAACTTTAATATTATATTTTTTTAAACATCGACTATACGTATAATAATAGCAATAATAATCCATATTGCTTTCTTTATCTGAACGAATAATTTAACAAAACAACATAAATAAAAAATGGAGGAGTATTTTGCACGCACTTGCAATTTGTAGAAATTGATATATTTTAAATGTTGAAAATTCGATTAAATTAATTAGTAATGTCAAAATAGTTTAAAAGAAATGCTATAAATGACTTTACAAATGACGTAAAATGTAATTGAATTATAAAATTCAAAAATAAAACTATGACAAGTTATCTAGAAATCACATTTTACAAAATGCAACATACAGCCATAATCAAATCAGAATTAATTTGTTGACATATTGAACGTCTTTCCTCGTGTTTGTTAAAGGGGGGAAATTACAAAGTTTCGGATGTTTCCAAATTATAACAAATGACGTCATTCGTTTAAAAGATGTCCCAATTAAGGACGAATGACGCCATCATCAGAATTTTAATGAATGACGTCATTGTTTTCTATGCAGCTCCAAACGTATGAGCGTACATGCAGTTTTATGCTGAAAAGGTTTCATGTTTGTACAGTGTTTTGTCATAGTTTGATATTGAAAATGTTCCAAATATATTTTTTAAACATGTTTTCCATTCAATGACACTCTTTGCAGAACTTCCATCTAGCAAGGAGAAATGCTTTCAAAAGGGCAGTTTCGTCATTTGCATTTACGACGACAAGGAAAGCACCTACTTTGAAGGCAAATTAGAATGCGAGAAAAGAAACATGTCATTGGTCAAAATACCAGACGAAGAAACCCAAGAATTCATCAGAGGAGTATTATGGAAATTGTACGCTGGAAAGGAAACCTTACAACACTGTTATTACAATGGACTGCGAAGAGAGTCTGAAGCAAATTATAACTTTTTTTGGACCGATGGAACTCCATTGGGAAATTATAGGCCATGGCCAGTCGGGGGTAAATCTGGCAAATGCGTTTGTTTAGCTTCAACCACAACTTTTGACTTTTATTGGGACATTGACCCTTGCGTAGTTAGCAATCAATCATCATGGAAATACTACTACATATGTGGTCGAGATTTTGCAATTTAAAAAAAAAAAAACGTCGAAAATAAAGTAAAGAAAAATTATTTCAAAATATGCACAGGTAATATCATAAACGTATTAACAATATCTAACCTAACCAAACCAATACATATACAAGTGTATAAGTACGTCATAAATGTACTTAAAAAATATTGGACATTTTCAAAAGTATTAATTTCTTCAAACAAATTACGTTTGTTCGTGCCAAAATAAAACTGAAGAATGCCTGAATTAAATTAAAATAATAAACATGTATACTGCACTTATACATGTAGACTGTAATACACGTAGTAAAAAAGTACAGAATCATCGTGTCCAAGGGTTAAAGCAAGATTTAACGTGACTCATCTGTTATCTGGTCACTTTTTACGGTACACTGTCAATGTAAAAATTGCAAAAAAAGACGACACACACTGGTCACTGTACATGTGCATGTATTCCAATCCATTCATGTTTTGAAAGGATTACGTACATTAGTTTTCAATCAACACATGTTTTGAAATGCACTACATGTGTTCCAAACACATTTTTGAATTGAATTATATATTTTTACATCTAAATTAAATTATGTGATTAAATTTAAACATTTTCGGATGCATTTCCTTTCAATGAGGGCTCAACGAAACACTAGCCATATATAATCTATGGAAATTAATCTAATATATATATAGTTGTTTTTTTAACCAGAACAACCCAGAACAAATTGCAGATTTATCTCATTAATTGTGATAATTATCTAAAACAAGTAATCTTATTCTTCAAGTATGTTATTTATAATAGTTTATTGTATTGCATAGTACTGAGTTTGTCCATGGAATAAAATAAGTATTTACCGGTAATTGCATATAAAGTTAATAGACGAGGATACTTGATCTTGTGAGCCGAGAATATTCCAAGAAATCCTCTTAACGAGACATCAACAAGCAATGAAATTAAATCTAAGACGAATAAATAATGGCATTCACAAACCCAAAGTTGACTATGAATCACATGTCATGGTCATTATTGACCGTGATCAGCAGAAAATGTATATCTTATTTCGAGAAATAAAAAAGCAATAAAAACGAAACATATAAAAAAGAAGAAACAAGAATCGCCATCATCCATTTCGTCTAAAAATGCGTTTTCAGTGGTTTTTAACACTGTTGAGTTTTAATGCTGCACTTGCCATGCCAAGAAAAGCGAGCAATTATGGAAATTTCACGAATTTTATCCTAAAACAAGGCCTCGGACAGCTGTTAGATAGAGAAGGTAAACATTTACTATTATCTAGTACTTAATTTAACAAATAATGAACATCAAACATTAACAGCCTGATTACTACACCTTATTTTTTTTTAAAAAAAATTTAAATCCTGAATAAAAAATATCGCAGTTGAGCGTTACTTCACGCTTTTAAATATATTGCTGAATTTATGGACTTTAAGTCATTTATGGAATCATTTTCATCATAAATTAACCAAAATTTTCTTATAAATAATACATTTAGCTTGAAAATATCAATAATATTTTATTTAAACATGCATGCACATGTATTTAGTATACATTGTACAAAATGAATTAAAGCAACTGAAAAACCAATATTTGTGTTTTCGCCCATATTAAAAAATACACAATTTATATTTTACCCCCTTTATCACTACCTTTCTTTAATAGCTCGTATATAGTACAGTATAATGTATCCATTGTCGTATATCGTCCATTAACTTAACGCATAACTCAAATTTAATTTTAACTATAAACACAGAAAATACTTCGTAATTTTTATACTTGATTTTCAATGTAAAATATTTTTTAATCTTATTTGTTTGATAACTTAATCTTTACGATTCTGAATTTATAAATTAAATATTTTTTGGTATAGTAAATTATACGGAATTGTTTACAGTATATTGTAATTAAACTTGTATACAGTTTATATACTGTTATATTATTTGTATGTATTATAACAAATTATACTGTTACATTAAACTCGAGGCTTATCACGTTACATTGACTAAAAAGACTCAATTTGGTTGAAATCATTTTTTTAAAAATTTAATTTCAGACAAATTAAGCATTTCCATCAATGGAAACATAGAAGATAAGGTATTCACGAACAGTGGTGTAAAAATAAACGATACCTTGGGAAAATCCCTGCTAATCAATGGTCAGCATATTATGGGTCAAGTGGAGACTAAGATTCGAAGGGTTAGGAATATTTTTAAGAAGAAATTAGGACAGGATACATTGCCAAGTGATATCCAAGATGTCCAATTGACGACCACTGATGCAGAATCAGCAATTTTTAAAGAAAATCCCATAACTATCAACTACGAGCATAATCCATCAGTAATTCAATTCATTTTGATCAACGAGTCCCCTGCTGGTAAGTTTCCAATTCAGCGATGTCGGATTCATGGACATCATGACTATTAAAAAGGTTACTGTGAATTTTTTTTAAAAAAAAACCTTGGACTTTCTTACTGACCCAAATGCTATTAAATGTTTTTCATTTAGAACAACGAGTCATTATAAAATGCATTTCAAAACAACGATATGTACTTCACGATAACAAAATGCATTTCGCAATAAATGCATTTTGATAATCATTTCAAAAAATGCAGTTTTAATTACTGACCACAAAATGAAAATGCCCTTTTAAATAATATCAACATGATTTTTTAGAATGCATTAATCTGTAACAAAATTCATTTGGAAATCCTTTTGCACTTTAGATAAATGCATTTTGAATGGATTTCAAAATATCAAAATGCGTTAAACAATAAAAAAATATTTTAAATGTATTTACCATTAACAACATGGATTTTGAAATAAATATCACAAAATCAAAATGCTTTTTTTAAAAAATATCAACATGATTTTTTTTTGGAATGCATTTAACTATAAAAACGGCATTTTTAAATGCATTTTAAAAGTATTAAGATGCATTTTACAATGTGAAAAAGCATTTAACAATACCAAAGTGATTTTTTTTAAATGTATCTAACTATAATAAAATGGATTTTGAAATGTTTTTGTTATAGCAAAATGCATTTTCAAACGCACATTGACACGCCAAAATTCATTACTGTATACAAAATACAGTATGTGACCGAAGTGACATTTGTTCTATAGAGTACACGAATCCATGCAATCCGAATCCATGCCAAAATAATGGTATTTGTTACGTGGAGGAGTCTACATCCGGGACTCGAGATTACTTCTGTCGATGTCAAAATACCAATAAAGGCAAAAACTGCTCAGGTCAGATCGAGGCACTTTTCGTACATCAAAGAGGTATACTGTACATGTATTTATATCTCAATACAAAGCATGAACTTACATGTAACTGTATTTACCTAAGGCAATTAATTTTAAAAATAAATTTAAATTCTGAAAAGCAAACTCACAACACGCATATTTTGGAAAATCTGGATAGTAAAAAATGAAAAAAGTGGACTTCATTATTGTTTTAAAAACTGAAATTAGGTCATATGAATTCGCATAGGTAAATTAATGAAAAATCAATTATTCAAATAGAAATACCAAATAATCCTTGCATTCCCAATCCCTGCAAAAACGGAGGCAGTTGTGACGTAGGCAATTCTGGAAACGAAGATTATTCCTGCAAATGCCAATATCCTTACGGAGGAAGAAACTGTTCGGGTGAGTTGTTCACACTGAAGTGTAAAATTTCCATCTGGGGGTCTTTTCTTTTTTTTTGTGGAGGTTCGGATGGCATAGTAAACAGGGTTCCCCCAGAAATTTCATTTTTAACTTCCCTGACTTTTCTAGGTTTTAAAAAAATTTCCCTGACTAATGACAACGTTAAAAATGGAAATGTTTTCCAAAATTGACACTGAAAAATATTTTTTTACATTTACTAATGACAATTTTAAATATTAACATAGACATTTTTTAAATGAGAAAATTTTGAATTTGAGAAATGTTAAAAATTGTGCTTAGAAAAAGTAGGAAGTTTTGCAATTTTATCCTCGGAAAATGTGGAAAATTAGTACTTGGCAAACCTTAAGAATTTAATTGAAAATTTGTCCTCGGAAAACGTGGCCAATTTTTCTTATTTGTACTCGGGACGCGTGGAAAATTTTGAAAATTTCTACTCGGAAAACGGAAAACTTTGTAAATTTGTCCTAGGAAAAGTTAGCAAATTTTGCAAATTTGGACTCGGAAAACGTGGCAAATTTTGCAAATTTTGACTCGGAAAGCGTGGCAAATTTTGACACAGAATATGTGGAAAATGCTTGGAAATTTCTACTCATAAAATGGGCCCTTGTAGAAGTATTAATTTTGGATCGCCATGACTGCGTTGAATTTCCCTGACTTTTTCAAAATAGATCATTCTTCCCTGACTTTTCCTGATCATTTTCAAGTTCCCTGAATTTTTCCATGTTTTCATAGTCTAGGGATACCCTGGTAAATGATGTCTTCATTCATAAAATCTTTCATAAATTCAGTTAGATAAAATAATTAATATTCTACTGAATTCGGTAAATTCAGTTGGAATACGTAATTAACTGAATTTCTGACAATGTCTTCCATTAACAATCTGACGCTCACATTGTCCATTAAAATTCTGATGTCATCAGTTAAATTTTTCTGATGAAGTCATTCGTAAAATACTGCTGGACAACGCAATTTATTGAAATTCTGACGATGATGACACCATTAACATTCTGCTGATTACGCTGATTCTGCTGGTTAACGCAATTATTTAAAATTTCGAAGGATATGACGAACGCATCTATTAAAATCCTGAGGACATTTTATTAGATGACGTCATCCATTAGAATTCAGACAACGACGTCATTCATTAAAATTGTGCTGATTAGTTTTGTTTAAACATGTTCGTAATTTGCAGAAGTACAATCCAGCCAAGAAAAATGTTTCCAAAATACCACTTTGGTCATTTGCATTTTCGACGACGTAACCAGGAATTTCCACGAAGGCAAATGCCAATGCGAGAAGAAGAATATGTCATTGGTCAAAATACCTGACCAAGAAACCCACGAATTCATCGAAGGGGTAATGCGTCAAACGTATTCCGGAAAGGATCAGTGGCGAACCTTGTATTACACCGGACTGGAAAGAGACGACAAAAACAGATTCCGTTGGACTGACGGAAGTCTTCTCGGAAGTTATCAACCCTGGGCAAGAGGGGATGATCCCGGTAACTGCGTAAATATGAGAGTCATGTTTGACTTCAAATGGGATGTCGACCCATGTGATTATAAGCTACACTATACTATATGTAGTCGAGATTTTGCCACTGAATCGCACTAATCATTGTTGTCACATCAAAAAAACATGCATGCATATGTACCTGAAGTGTATTATTGAACCGGATGTACCATCAGGGGCCGAATTTTGGGCCTTTTTTAACGCAGAAAATTTCATGAATTGCATAGATGTTAATAAACATGTTCTTCAAGTGGTCGGCAAAAATCAATTAGAAACACAATAACACGACCAAAAACGTTTTTTCTTCCAAAACGACGTTTCGCCACCATGTGGCATTCTTCAAGCTTTAATAGAACATAGAATCGCATTAATTACATTTGATATAAAGTAAGGAAAAAAATATTACGTGTGCAATCTATAACAAATAGCACTTCAACAATGGGAGAAAGCAAGGCGAAGAGAATAAGGGGAATTAACGTTAAAATTAAGAATTTTGCACAGCTAAAAAGAACGAGATTAACAGAGAAATATATAGCCAATAATGTGTCTTCGCCTTGCACACATAATATTTTTTTCCTTACCTTATATCAAATGTAATTAATGTGATTCTATGTTCTATTAAAGCTTGAAGAATTCCACATGGTGGCGAAACGTTGTTTTTTGAAAGAAAAAACGTTTTTGGTCGTGTTATTGTGTTTTCTAATTGATTTTTGCCGACCACTTGAAGAACATGATGTTTACTTTACGAAAATTTCAGCTTGAAACTATGAACATTAAATAAATTATAAAGAAAAAATAGTAAAATGAGTGGGAAAAAAAGTAATTCAACACAGTCTTTTAGCTAAAGGATCAAGCTGAGCTTTTGAGTCAAAACGAGTTTTTTTGGTATGAAATGCTGAGTTTGAGCAACTATTTTTGAGCCTTGAAGCTCGGAATTTCAACAATTTCAAATCTTCCAATCTTCCAGCTCGACTCTAACAACAATAGTCTCGGGCTACTTCATAGCGAATTAATGGTAGAGCAATTATTTCAGAGTCAGCGAATCTCTAGTAATCGATTCCAATCAAAAGTCGAAAAAACTCGACTCGGCTCGCCCATCTCAAACTAAGATGTACTTGGAAAAAACATTAAGTAAAAAAGGGTTTGATAAATGTTTTCCAAACATCTGGCGATAAAATTGGAGAATGTTTTGACACAGAAAACGACCAAAAATATTCCACATAAAACTGGTATTTTAAAACTATGGCCACTTTTCAACAGAAAAACTTACTCTATAGAGTTTAGCATGGAGGTGGCACTGTCATGAGTTTGGGGCTGTGTGGAATAAAAAGGTGATATAAATTTTCATTTTAGTGATAATACCATAAAGGCCAGAACACGTGTGGATGTAATAGACGATCTCTTCACACATAATTAAAATCATAAAACAGGATTTAAAGAACTACACAGTACTTTCTCTCCATTCCCAATGGGGAGAAAGCACAGTGTTGAATTACTTTTTCCCAGCTCATTTTACTATTTTTCTTTATAATTTATTTAATGTTCATAGTTTTAAGCTGAAATTTTCATAAAGTGTCTGGATTATCTTTCATTTGGTTCAGTAAATATTTCGTTACAAAAATGTAATTATTTATTAAGTTATTCGACATGTTTAGGGTGTTTAAATACTAATTTCCCTCACTGTAGATTTTCCCGGTGTTCAAAGGGAATTGTGGGTAAACTAACTTAACAACCAACACTGATTCAATAGGAAATGTGGGTATAAACTTACTTGACAACACGGATTCAAAGGACAATGTGGGTAAACTGACTTGACAACACTGTTTTAAAGGGAAATGCGGGTAAACTAACTTAACAACACTGTTTCAAAGGGAAATGGGGGTAAACTAGCTTGACAACACTTTTTTAAAAGGAAATGTGGGCAAACTAACTAGACAACACAGTTTCAAAGGGAATTGGGGTTAAAGTAAGGCTGTATTTGTAATGAACGAATTCAATTGAAGACAACAACCGTCGTCACTCATGCGCAGATGAAATTGTCATACGTCATTTCGCCGTCAAAAACGAAATGAATGAGAGCTCTACTTTGTCGTAATAAATCGCATCCATTGTATAATCTATAGAAACATAAAATAATAACATAAAAAGACAGTCCGAACCACTAAATGATACGTACTCGAGAAAAGCGGTGACGTTTTCACGATGGCGTCTATTGGTTAATTGTAAATACATGGACAGCTTAACTTAATGACAATACTGATTCAAAGGGACATATGGACAAACTTGTTATTTACTTAACAACACTGCACATTTGCCTAACAGAAATAAAGTAACGTGGTGTGTAGGAACAAATCGAAAATTTTTCCCAACACACTCGGCACAAAACTTTACAATACGTAAATACGTACAATACGGCCTACACCATACGTGATTAAACACTTTCTCTCGTATGAAACACTTTGGACGGGGGAAACATTGTTATGGGCAAACACATTCAACGGTACATGTAACCCCCCACAATCCTCAAAATCCTGCTTTAGGTTCCCAGTCGCAATAATAGTGCTGAGCTCTAGATTCAACTCATCTACAAGCGCTGGGCTCTAGATTCATCTCATTCTACAAGGAATCAACGCATGCAAAGACTGGAACTTGGGGCAAAGTGCATTCCAAAAATAGCACATACCTTTTTCTTGGAACTGCTACCCTGATATTAAACACATATCTAACAAAACTGACTTGATAGCACTTCTTTTGTTTTATCATATGACGCATGTCTTTCATGATTTCCTGAGCTGGAAATATATTTGCGAAGGAAATCAGGAAAGACATACGTTAATTGAACAAATGCTAAACTGTAAACTGGCTGCATCTGAAAATGAAAAATCTTCAGTTGTGTCACTTCTGAAGTGGGGTTGGGATGCCATGATTATCTTGGCTGGTGTTTAACTGGCGCAGTGGACGCTCATGGACAACATTTGACAATCGACAAAGTTGCTCTTGATATGAAACTGCACGAAGTATCAGGTACTTTTGAATTGACCAGTTTAGTTTCAGAAGCGTCACACCGGCGCCGATGATCGACTGGGTTACGCGCTTGCCTCTCAATCCTAATTAGCGGGGTTCGCTCCCCGGTCGAGGTTGGTGAGAATTTTGAGGATGTGCAAAATTCTCTAAGTGGCAGCTCTTTCGGATGAGAGTCTAAACCGAGGTCCCGTGTAAATCCCGTTTGATCTCTGCACGTTAAAGATCCCTTTTGTGGGGGTGGAAGTCCCTCCTCATAGGCAAAATTTCCAGGTAGGTGACGCTGATACATCCACTGGCGTTGGTGTTTATCCCTTGTGTGCAGAAATAAGCCAACGTTAAAAATCCACAAACCAACCAGAAGCGTCACAAGTGCGCCAGTGGCACTCGATCGAAATTCGAGACTCGCATGTGCGCCAGTGTCGTCAACTGATCTATGCCATTGCCGCAAAAAAATTGTGGAAATGCATGGCTCGTGGGGCCTTGACCCAGTGTGCGAAATGAAAAAAAAACTTGATGCAATTTTCGATTTCCCCATGTTTTCACCAGATATATGAATCGACAGTAGAAAGTGGAAGGTCGGTGCGCAGGTGGGGATTTCCGACTATTTTTTGCAGTTAAAAACAGACGAATAAAAGTGAAAGATGCTCGCATGCGCATTTCAAGACACTTTCTGACGTCATGATTAACCCGATTTGTTGTTCAGTTTTGTTTTCTACATACCGAAAACGGAAAAATAAATTGGCAAACTTTTCGAATTTGCGAACGGGTGTCACCGATCGGTGGCCTTGAGCAACATACTGTAAATATGTTTACTTTTCTCAATTCTAAGATGCAAAACTCACTCACTGTCTTCAAAATCGATATCAAGTACGTGAGTTTCTCGGAAATCTCGCAAGTTTTTGGAGATGAAACGGCAGTCTGAACGCTCCGTTTTCTAAAATTTTTTCCCCCAAGAACTGATGGCCAGCTGATGGTAATAATTTGGCAACTATACTGGAGTCAAACAAAACGTTGCCATGTTTTACTTAAAAAATAAATTTCTCATTTTTAAACTCTTTTGGAATATTTAGTAAATCTAGGCTTTACGAATCGTATTTTGGCAGGCGTGCACCATGGGCAGAAGGAATGCTTGAGCAAACTTCAGTAAAGGAAGGCTTGGTTTAAAACTAGTTTTAAAAAAGCGATTATCTTATTTTAAGTCTTATTTGTAGTTAATTTTTTGAACCAATTATAGCGTCTAGAATTTACACACGTGTCTTCGCGACTGCTAAAGTACGACTCGAAAACAACTGTCTGAGTACCCCGACTGTAGGCAATTTCTCTGTATTATATGTTGCATGCATATTATAGATACAGTATGCATGTATAAACTTGAAGATTCTTTGAAGACTTCTTGGCTTTTTACTCTACCTTTAGATAATTGCATCTCAGTATAGTTTTTCGTATCTGAATTGTAGTGTAATTTCAAAAGAAATTTTGCTTATTAAATAAGAAGGCTTATTTAATTTAAATAACAGTACGTAATTCTATAGCTGTAAAGTCAGGTCCTGAGTACCACGTAAAAAAATACACGTTCAACAGGCCAGCCCCAGAGCTGCCAAACCTGGAAAAGTCAGGGAACTCTAAATTGTCTGGAAAAGTTAGGGATCTTGAAAATGTCAGAAAAAGTTAGGGAGCTTGAAAATGTCTGGAAAAGTCAGGGAAGAATGACGTATTTTGAAAAAGTCAGGGAAATTCAACGTAGGCTATTAATGTTGTCAAAATGCAAAGTTAAATGCTTCACCGTGGTTAACTGAGAGCCCATTTGCAAACTTTTTAAAATTTTCCAGTACAAATTTACAATATTTTCAACAGTTTCAAAGGACAAACTAATACACTAATACACTAATTTGCAAATTTTTAAAACTTTTCGTAATACGAATTTTCAAGACCTTTTCCACCACAAATTTTTTCAGCTGTTTTCGAATTATACGATTTGTAGAATTTTCAACAATTTGCAAAACTTTAAACATTTTCCGAATGCGAATTTGTAAAAATTTCAAAAAATGTTCGAGCTATTTTTGTAAAATTGTCAAAATTGGCATTAGTAAATTTTCAAAATATTCAGTATAGATAGTTTGCAAAATCGTAGATGACCAATTTTGACATTAGCCTGCAGGGAAATTTGTTTAAATCTCGGAAAAGTCAGGGAAGTTGATTATGAAATGTCTGGAGGAATTAACCCATACATGTACTGTACTGCGCGCATGCGCGTTTGGTATATGTTTTCCAAGCTTCTAATTTTAAAAAGATATTTAGGTACGTAATTTAGATATCTGTTTCGGTTTGTTTTTTGTGTTTTAAGTTCATTGTGCATGATCTAAAAATGATTTGATATCATAAGGAGGACAGAGGACGGGCATCAATTGATGTTCTTTTTCTAGCAAAATATGCCAAGTGGTTTAACGCGGACGTGTAAAGGAACTCAACATTTGGGAGGGCTCGGCCTAGTTGCTATTATTAGAGTCAGGGGTCGCTTGACGCGCTCCAAAATTAGGGTGGTTTAAGACGAAATAGTACCGGGCGCCAATTTGTTTCTCTATTTGGTCCACTCATTTTAGCTGTTGCAAAATCCTTCCTGTATTGGCCTGAATTTACTGGGATTTTTGTTAAGGGTTAATTGGGAGGAAAAAGGTCACGATGCAATGGGCCACCCTGGCGTAGGCCATCAGATTAGCTAATGATGGCGTAACGCCCTGCCAGAAATAACTCGCATCCCACCGTGCTCCATGTGACCCGGAAAATCAGAAAAAACGAACCTGATGTACATGTACGTGGGTGCAAGCGAGAAAGTTTTGAAAATAAAAGTTGCGAGGTTTTTGCTTTGATGAAATACATGTATTTGAAAATTTAATTCCCCCCTTCCCCTCCCCCTAATTGGTCACTGTTAAGTACGGTAGTTTGCCAAATCAATGATGGGCTGGAAACATCAGGGAAGAATGCATAATTTTGAAAAAAATTCAGGGAGATTCATTGTATCAATGTTGTCCGAATCCGAGATTATTGTTTCTACTTGGATTGCTCCGGGTCCATTTGCAAACTATTTTTTTTTTAAAAAAAATGTCAGTTCAAATTTGCAAAAGTTTCCGAGGAAAAATTTGACGGTTTTCAAAGACAAACTTGCGGAATTTTGACAGTTTCCAAAGACAAAGTTGAGAAATTGTCCACGTTTTCCTATCACAATTTTTCCAATTTTCAGTTGTTTTCGAGAATATATTCGTAAGATTTGGAACAATTTCCGAATTGAAATTTTCAAAATTTTCAACAGATTCTGATCTATCGATTTTTCAAAATGTACAGCCTTTTCCGAGTACCAATTTGCAAAGAATGTCAATATTTTCCGAATGCAAATATGTCAAATTTTCAAAAACTTTTCATGCTAATTTGTCAAAATATATACCGATGCAAAACACAATTTGAAAAATCGAGGATAACATTGGCATTATGTCAACTTTTTCGTTGATCAGGGAAATTTTTCCTGGAATGTTAGGCATGTTGAGCATGACATTTCTGGGGAATCCCTGTGCATTGACCTTTGCAAGGTCAATTTTAAAATAATATATGCATGTACATGTATACATACGCCCGTATTTAGACAAGCCGGTTTGCATGCTTGGCCTGTTCAAACCCAATTCAAACTAATTTCGGAAGTAGCTCGGCATTGCCCGGGTCTTTACTAAAATTCTGATGACGTCATCCAGTAGGCTACACTTCTTACGATGACATTCTTGTTAAAGATTCAATTCAATTCAACTCAGTACCCTACAGTCAGCAATTTAATGCCATATGGTAGGGGGTCAAGCCCATTTTTAGGAGAAAGCTCCTACATGATTTGCGACTTAGTAATCATTAGTGTTAAACTGAACTCGAGTTAAATCTGAACTATCGTCAGGAAGATTATTCCAACGTCTAATCGCATTCAAAAAGAAA